>NQII01000655.1:404999-439589 GCA_002778355.1 Clitarchus hookeri
CCCCCACCCCCTGTTTCGTCTTTTAGAATTTTGTTAGTCTTGCTTGTTGGTTTTTTTTGCTACAATATTAAAATGAATGTGCAATCAGTCAAACGAAAAAGACAGTAATTTCAAGCACGCAACTCTTGTCACTTATTTAATTATATATTTCAAATTTTCTCGCTGGGCTTAGTAATTTGTTGAGACTGCGGCAAAAATTCAAATTACATAAAAGTAAGCACATTAAATACAATTGTGTTTTAAACACATAGGAAAAAGTTACTAAGTTGTAGTAAATGCACAGACATTACTTTCAAATAATTACTTTCTTCATAATAACAGTTCACGGTTAAAATGTATTGGAATGGCAACAATACACTTACATATGCAGATGTCACGACACATGTTACGACATATTTATGCCTGCTGTGAAGAAAAAAAACTGATTCATCACAACATCGTAACTTGCCTAGGTAGGTTTAAAAAAACNATATTTATGCCTGCTGTGAAGAAAAAAAACTGATTCATCACAACATCGTAACTTGCCTAGGTAGGTTTAAAAAAAACATGTTTACGAACTTGATGTGTAATTTTAAGTACTATTTAGGAAGAAAAATTTACTCTTTCTTAAGCAAAAAGCAACATGCCATGTCATATCGCCGCACTGCAAACACTAAAATCTCGTTTAAGTTGTAAAATACAAATTAAAAAAATCATTAATTTTGTTGTAATAAATATGACATCCTAAAATTGAAAACATGTATAATTTCCCTGCTACTAATAGCAGTGCAAAATGTCCTGAGAGAGAGAGAGAGAGAGAGAGAGAGCAATAAACTCCGCTCCGCCTATTTAACGTGTATCTATGTTCTATGCACCATAATTTGCACTTTTATTTTTAACTGTAACAATGAAATTGTTTTCATCAGTACTACCTAAAAATGTATATATTTCAATATGCAGCATTTAATTTACAGATAGCATTCTATAAAAATTGGCTAAAGAAATACTCTTACTGCAAACTATTTCTTATTTGCGTTGCCAATACATCACTGTTATTGTTTTAATTCGTATTGAATATGAAATAAGTATTACAAGTTATAGAAGATACTAAGTTAAAAAGTTTCATTTATTCAAAAAATATCATACTTTAAAGTTAATTACAGTGTTATATATTTGTGGTATACAAGTTATTTAAAAAACAGGTTGACATGTTACTCGTAGAGAGATTTTTCAAAGGTTTGTTGAAAAACATCCTATATACAAACATAGATCAGTGACTTGCGCTACAAGGAAATATTAAATAATTTGTCATGACTTGTGTCGAGGAACCATTCCAGCAAACTCCTAGAGTGGTATTAGAAAACAATGGAAAACTAAAATTAAGACTAAACCAAATTTGAGTTAAACATGGATCCTCATGAATGAAAGTACAGCATGTAACCATTATGCTACCTCACTTGAACTGAAGATAAAAGTTTAAAATGCATGGTTACTGAAGTTAGTGTTTCATACACACAAAGAGTATGAATTTGCATAGAAGTAACATTTGCATCCCTAACAATTCTACAGTTTTGCTTGGGTGATGCATCAATAAAGTGGTTGGGCCCATAACAATGTTAATTTTACTTATGACAGAAGGATAGCAAATTAAAAGAAAAATATAATTTAAGCAGGACATTTGAGCGAGCGAGTGAGTGAAGAGATTTGGGTGGCTCCTAACATTGAGGTCTTGACAGCCGATGAGGGCGAAGCGATGTGAGTATGGAGCAGTGCCAGAATGAATGGCTGGGGAAACGGTAAACACCTGAGAAAACCAGCCTACCAGTGGCATCACAAAGTACAATTACATGTGAAAATCTGGGAACAACCCCTCGGAAATCGAACCCGGTTCACCTAGATGGGAGGCAAGTAGTATAACAACTACACCACCGTGGCACCCCAAGGTTTTTGAAAGTTCTCAATTAACCACAAAAAGGCTACAACATTAAATTAACCGGATGTGGGTAAACAAATGTACATGAAAACCAGAACAAAATCAGGATAAATGTTTAGATAAACTAAACAATTTTTTTGAGAAAAGATTATCTTTTCCTTTTCTTTGAAATTCTGTGATGGTGTTGATGGTGGTGCAGGGAACACTGAAAAAGTTGCTGATGATGCAGGAGATACTGAGGGTGGTACTGATGGTGTTACAAATATTAAAACACTTGAAAATTGAGTGAGCGATGATGAAAATTCAGGGGATGGCAGTGCATGTGGAGATGCCACGGATGGTGTAATCCTAGTATATGGTGATGCAGACTGTATGACCAAAGGTGGGCAGATGTTGTGCTAGGCTGACAAACTTGCGCAAGTCATCAAAGAACGCCCACTCTGTAGGCAGTTGTATGTCTTCGGAAGAAATCCCTGTTAGTGGACATACAATGTCTTTATATTTTTTAACAATATTTTTCCATTTATTCTTGCACTGTTTGTAGGCGTCACCATTATTCAGACATGTTCCTACTTGCTGCCAACCCACTGTAGCACTTCCCCCTTTCCCTATAAATAGTGCATTAAACTTTATACTTTTGCGTACGTCTGTAGCATACGACAGTAGTAGGGGAATTTTTCTCTATTTTAAAGAATTATCAAACATCAGACATTTGTACACATATTTTTTGTACGAAAACAAAATATGGCAGTTTTAAAATAAAACATTTGAAAACCTTGTAGTTAGCCTATTGAAATTGTCGTTTTCTACATCCTGCAAGATTTTATAAAGGCTAGCATAGGGGTAGTTTGCAGCAACTACTTTTACCACAGCGATAAATGTGNTACATCCTGCAAGATTTTATAAAGGCTAGCATAGGGGTAGTTTGCAGCAACTACTTTTACCACAGCGATAAATGTCCCATGGGTTTTACTTTTTAGTGCTTGCATTTAAAAAATATAACATCTTATTGCCCTGGCTTTGTGCAACATTTCTGTTTTATTGTCTCTCCTATTTCAGTATTCAATTTAGTGTATGATCAAAACTTTAATAATTAAATGCTGCAATTTGTTTTTGCATTACAAATATTAACTGACCACTTTTAGTAGTAAATATTAAGAATTCAGCATTCGTTCTCACTGCTAGTTATAAACATTACATGCAAATACAAATCATAAGCGTATCTAGCAGCTTTACTTTATTTACAATGCTAGCTGACTCGGCGGACTTCGTACCACCTAACAGTCAATGAAAGTTGTGTTAACTTTTAGTTTAGCTTTATTTAGGATTTTATTAACGTAAAATAAAATTAATACTCAAAATTTATTAAGTTCAATAGTTTATTAGGATAATATATATAAAGAAAATAAAAAATCAATAAAAGTACAAAAATTAAGTATTTCAATTGCGTGTCAGCTGTATTTTGCTGCATGGGTTGTACTCACGTTAATTTTCTTCAGTGAAGCACCTTGTGATATACGACATTTTTCGTTTTGTTATCAGGCGCAAGAACAAATAAAGCCGATGGTTTGCCGACGCGTGAACATGCCACGTATAATTGACCATGAGAAAAACATGCATTTTCTAGATTCAGACCACAAAAACTCAAGGATTGGCCTTGAGATTTGTTAATCGTCATGGCGAATGCAAGACGAATCGGAAATTGAAGTCGTTTAAACTCAAAGGGCATATCGGTTGGGATCATAGGAATCCTCGGAATGAGAACTTCCTCATCTTTGAATTTTCCTTTGAGTATCGTCGCGTGAATCACATTGGTCATCAGTTTTCTTATCACCAAACGCGTTCCATTGCATAGTTTTGGTTGGTTTAGATTTCGAAGCATTATTACTACCGAGCCAACCTTCAGTTGTAAATTGTGCGGTGGTAAGCCAGGCACATCCAAGGAGTTTAAAAATTCAGTTGGATAGTTGGTGGCTTCGTCTTCGTTTATTACACAGTCAATAGATTTAAATGAATGCAGATTACCAACGATTTGATTCTGAATTACTATATTTAAGTCATCCACATCTTTGTTCTTAGCCGCCAAAATTGCTCTCTCACTCAACCATTTGTTATTTTTGTGATTAGCAATGATGTTCGGGAACACTTTCTTGATGAGCTCGTCTTTCGATGAGATGAAATTGCAAAAATTCGGAGGAAATGAAATCAATCCGCTCGATTCGTCGACAGGAACACGGCCATTACCGATAGTCAGCAATTGCTTGGAGAAATCTCCAGCAGATGGATCGTTCAGCAATGCAACTCTCATGTTTGCTGCCAGCTGAAGTTTCTTCACATAGCGCCACAGATTTGATGATTTGAGGCAAGCGTTTATTTCATCGGCAGCAGTCGATCTTGGAATGACTGGCAGTGTTTGGCGGAAGTCGCCAGACAGTAAAATCATTGCGCCTCCAAAACATCTCGAGTCATTGCGCAGATCTTTCAATGTTCGGTCAAGTGCTTCAAATGTGCGTTTGTGCGCCATTGTGCATTCGTCCCAAATGATGATTTTAGATGCTACTAAAACCTTGGCCATTGCGGAGCGTTTCGCAATGTTCCAGGTCAGTTGTTCAGTAGTTTGAAGATNATGTTACATGTCGATTGTTCAGTAGTTTGAAGATTTAACGGCAGTTTAAACGCTGAATGAGCCGTACTGCATCCTTATAACAATGTGGCCGCTATTCCAGAAGAAGCAACTGCTACCGTAATGTCGGATCTCGCTTGAACAGTGGCCAAAATCAATAACATGAGGAATGTCTTCCCAGTTCCACCGGGGGTATCCAGGAAAAATAAGCCACCATTTCCCTCATCAATTGCCTTGATTAATGTATCATACACTTCCTTCTGTTGGGGGTTCAACAGGGGCACATTCATTTGAACTGTTTGGTCTAATTCATGTCGATCAAATTCATGTTCTCGTTCTAATTCTCGTTTAAATGCGTCATTCATTCCTCGATCTGGCGCTGGCATTCCTAACCTGACTAACAAACTGCTGCACATGAGGTAACACATGTCTTCGATCAAGAGCAAAGCCTGGTTATGCATCTCATCATTCACCTCAAGATCGGGATTTCTTGAACTGACACTAATTCTATGTAAAATTTCTTCTGACATGTCATCTTTGTATTTGTTCCACAGGTCACGTGGATTCGATGGGAAGCATGTCGAAATGATGATAGCAAATAATGTGCGAATCTGATTTGGAGTTGCAGAAATTATTGCTTCAGCGATTGTCGTGTCCCAATGAGTATCGTTTTCAAGCAAATTGAGCTCTTGACATGCAGCACGAAATGTTGGGCACACTATACCATTAACAGTTCGTAGTGATTCAAATGATGTTGGCCCACGAACATTCACCAGCAACAACCGCAAATAGAAGCATTCATCATTCTTCGGATGAACTGTGTAAATACGACCAAGAGCATCAGTAGAACGCACATGCGGATGACCAGGAACCGCNATCAGTAGAACTCACATCCGGATGACCAGGAACCGCATCGCCTTGCTTCCGACGTTGAAATTTCTTCGATGAAGCGTTCCAAGTGTAATAATGTGGCATCTCCGAGTCCAGCCGTTCTCGAGTTATAAATGGTGTAACTAACCCGACTTTGCTCTATAGATACATATGTAGATGTTTTTTCATGTTAGCATTCCTTATTTATTTTAGAGGCAATACTTGAACTTCAGTTAATGTCATGTCAAAAATATCATCCATATAAAATGTATGGGAAAATTAATTTACGTTATAATTATTTTTTCCGTGAAGTTTTACGATGTTCAAATAGCCTATATGTTATTCTGGGCGCAGATAAATCCAAAAAATCTAAAATCATTGTAATCGGTATAACCGTTCTCGAGTTATAAATGGTGTAACTAACCCGACTTTGTTATATATATATATAAATATATTCATGATTCTATATTAAATATTTCTGTTTATTTCTTATTTTTACTTGCTCAGACGTTTTACTCCAAACCTTTTGTGCCTAGTGTGCCTGTTTATAAAATTGGTCTTGTTCGTATCATGTAGCGACATTGAGAAAAGCCCATAGAGAGTCATTAAATTATAACCTGAAATCGCAGATTGTTTCAGCTATTTCAATACAATTTACCACTAGTCGAAATTGTGCATTTGTGGATTGCCTATTATACCGATCATATTTATGGTTTAGGGACACCACAGCTGAGCGGTTAGCCTGCTCACCTCCCACTAAAGCGAGCCGAGTACAATCACCGGCAGGTCACTCCCAGATTTTCGCATTTGGGAATCGTGCCGGACGATGCTGCTGGTTGGCAGGTTTTCACGGGGATCTATCGTCTCCCCCGGCCTTTCATTTCGGTGCTGCTCCATACTCACCTCAATCACCTCGCTGTTAAGAGCCGCCCATATCTATTCACTCACTCACATTTATGGTTCTTTGCGATTTTTACCGAGTGAAGTGTTAAATCTAATTACTTACTGTGGGGAAATATGAATGCTTGTGAAGTGTAGAATATTTATAATAAAAGGTGAACATGGCCTATCGGCAATACACTGAAGAGTAAAAAAAAACTTGTACACCTGCCTAATATCGTGTAGCCACCCCCCCCTCCGAGACCACAGGAGTGCCGCAAGACGACGTGGCATGGACTCGACTAATGTCTGAAGGTATGCAGGAGGCAATTCACACCATGAATCCTGCATGGCAGTCCACAAATCCAATCTGCGCCAATTTGAGAAAGGATTGCATGTGTGTCACACTTAATGATTCTCGTCAGTTGTCGTTTGTCCTGTTCTTTCACGAACTTTTTCCGGCCGCAGCGATGTCGAAGATGTGATGTTTTACTGGATTCCTGATATTCACGGTACACTCGTGAAATGGTCGTACGCGTACATCCAAATTTTATCGCTACCTCGGAGATGCTATGTCCCATCTCTTGTGCGCCGACTATAACACCACGTTCAAACTCACTTAAATCTTGATAACCTGCCATTGTAGCAGCAGCAACCTATCTAGCTGCTGACCGCATCGTGTTACTCTGATTGGTTCCATACCTCTGTTATTTGCATACGCACACCTATACCAGTTTTTTTTGGCCCTTTCGTGCATATAATCAAGGATGTGGGTGTATCTGCCACCTATATGGGTGAATAACTACACTGATGTTAAGTTAATCAGTTTAATTGGCTGTACATACTTGTATTTTATCATGGAAATTGTATTACGTGCAGTGGATTGTAATGTGTCGTAATGCATGTTAGTGTGGAAATTGGAATTCTTACTTAATTATGACACCTAGCCATGTCAAGTGCAGACAACCTAACCAAACTAAACCTAACTGCAATTTAGATAAATCACAGGGGGTGAGATTGCTGAAACGCTTTCATACATTGAAAAAGTACAATAAGGAGTAACAATAATACATTACTGTATTTAATTTGTAATTTTTATTCATGTTAAATGTAAGAAAACCTTATGTAACTAAATCCAACTTAACATTAGGTGAATCACAGGAGGTACATGTGTCAACATGCTATAGCTTGTCTGCTTGAGGACAATAAGGACTCACAGGATTTAATCTTATTCCAATGCAATTTAAATAGGGTCTACAATAATTTATTCTTGTTATTCATTATTGCTCTTTATCCAATGCAATATCACGTGTCTTCACTACATACCCTGGTGATTCACATATCATGAAGTTAGACTAAATGTGACGTGGACCACTCCTGCGAGGTCTGGCACGGCCACTGTCATCTTATCATTGGCCCACAGTCGCTGCACCAGTGCGGCCCGCGGGAAAACACATATTGTGAGTCCCGAAGCGTGTCTGCATCGTTTACTTGGGAACGGTCATGACCCGATACTGAGTGATCCAACCAGGTGCCTGTGGTATCACTAGCGAGATATGTGTAATTAGGATAGGAATCAAGTGTTAGAATGTGTATTAAATAGCATTAGAATTTATCTGCCATGGGCAAATGTTTGTGAAATTCTCCCTTAGGGGATTGCGAAGTAATCGCAGAATAAATGAATACCACATGCATATTTAATGAGGTGTAGAGTAGCAAGGCATGAGTATTTGAAGTGTTCTATATAATTTTCCGAGTGCAATGGTGTGTCTAATCAAGCCAATTAGTGACATGGGAACTAATTAGTCTTTCTTTCAACCTAACCATTACGGTCGTAGAGTGCCTCAAAACTTAACAGACCTAAATTTCCCTTGTGCTCTGCAAGGCACTACATAATCATGTTTTGTATTTAAATTAGTACTTAATCAAGAACTCTTAACTCTCTACAGGATTAATAAAACTAACTCNCATAATCATGTTTTGTATTTAAATTAGTACTTAATCAAGAACTCTTAACTCTCTACAGGATTAATAAAACTAACTCAGAACATTTCAGTGTTTTATGTGTATATATTTCAAGTTCAATGTTAATGGGGTCAGTTAATTAAATAACCTAACGAAGTGGAGCGAGCTCTCGGCAAGGATGTCGCTCGCCTGCGCTATCTCCGGGAGTCTGATTCCACGGGTCTGAGGTTCTGCACATGCGTCGCGATGCAGGGGACTTTCATTCTTTAATCTGAACACTTAACTGCAATAGGTTAACGTAATTTACTGGAACTTTTATTTAGTTTACCAACAGCCTTCCCAGCATTCGCAGCACTCCACCATCAGCTCAATTTACCGACCCTGGACATTTAATTAATCTTGTAAGTTTTTGTGCCATTCTTGAAATTTTTTTACAGTAACTGTCGCCGGTAGGTCTTGTGAGTCAGGTCCGCTTTAATTTGCATGATATACATGTTACTGTGTACATTATTCGGCAATACAATTTACTTGAGTTAACAAAAACTTGTGAGTTCTCATTTAGTGTTGTATTTTGGACCCTGGCCCTATCTTAGAAGTCATCGACACCTCAAGGAGGCATCCTTCATTTATAAGATAAAAGGCAATACTAAGGTGTTCTGGGGAGCCTGAATACCCTGGCTATATATTAGATTTTCCTGTAAATTTGTACCGTGTGTGTCGGGGGATACAGCCACATGGTCGTTCGGCCCACGATCCTGAGAACTGTGATTTCGTACTCACCCAGTGAGCTGGCGCCCATTCTATTCTAAATAGGAATATTGTGTAATATTCTGACTTTTCTTAACATAGTTGCTGGACGACGTCCGCATTACTATCCCTGACTGCTCAGGTAATGTTAAATGTTAGGTTGTGTCTTCTTGCATGTAATGCATTTTAGCATCACGACTGACACATTTTACATGTTTAGCCCAACAGTTTCCTTGATCTTCATAGCCCTCCTCACTATCGCGTTTCATAATATGTACTGTGATTATGGTGATACCCCATGAAATTTGTATTCAGCATGATTGTCGTTAAATATCATTTTCTGAATTTTTTTGTTTGTAGCCTCGATTATAAACAACAAGATACCCAAATACATATTTGGTAACTTAAAAATATTATTCATTACCAGAATTTTTTATTCATGAATACCATTTCAAAATGCTACAAGTCAGTTATTTTTGGGAGATGGTGAGATTTGACAGTCTGTGTTCTGAAATGAAGCCAACTTCACAATACCAGTTGTGATGACACGCTACCTCCTAGTTACAGTACTATTAGATTTACTAATAATTTTAATGTTTACATTCTTTACAGTTCACTATGTCCTCAGGTTTTGAGAGCAGGGTGGTAAGTTTAATTCGTAACGATTAATAAATATGTCACATTAGTATAGGTAAACTGCTGGATGCCGGCATGGCATGTACACACAACAAAGCCTAACTAACAAACGTAACTTTTGATTGACATGAAAGTTTTTTTTTTTACTTACATAAACATTTAAATTTAACTCCCTATCTAAAAAAATTTAGGGGACTGTCAAAAAATTTACAAACATGCGGCATTTCAGTAGATGAGGGTTCAGACATATACATCAATAACATACAACTTCTGACCTTATGAGGTTTCATTTTGAGTTTAATGAGAGCTGGACATTATCTGCGAATAAAGTTTAGTTAATAAACACAATGAAAATCGGAATTAAAGAAAAAGGATTAATGTATTAGTAATTCTGAAAATAATATATTAAAAACATTTCACCTCAACACTTTAAATAAAGAATATATCATCTCAAAATACAGTATATAATTGATTGTAATCCGACAACAAATGCAAGCAGACATAAAACTTTAATACCCTCTGAAAATTAAAATAATGTAACAAAAACAGGACTGTCCTGCGAAAATCTGGACTTCTGTCCACCTTAGAAATACTGAATTCTAAATAATTTGCAAAAATAACTAAATTTGTGGTTTTTTNAAATCTGGACTTCTGTCCACCTTAGAAATACTGAATTCTAAATAATTTGCAAAAATAACTAAATTTGTGGTTTTTTTAGTATTAGGTGTATTTATCCTTTACTGCACAATAAAAATAAACTATTAAACAACACCTCGCCATTGTCAANTTTTTTAGTATTAGGTGTATTTATCCTTTACTGCACAATAAAAATAAACTATTAAACAACACCTCGCCATTGTCAATAATACTCTCATGCATAATGCAGCAATATTTATAAGTAATTGTGCAATCAAAGTAGCAGCTCAATAGGCCACATAATAGTGAAAATATGATTGGTACACATTTAATATCGAATTATATTATTCTCAGGCCAAAATTAGTTCTAAGCTACAGGGTATTCTAATATAATTTTGGATTATTTGACTATGACTTGAAATAAAACGTAGGTTTTTTTTTGCTAAATCAATCTGCGAAAAGTTAAGCATCTTAAATTTACGATATCGCCCCTATGTGTGAAAGGGACACAACACCTTAATCGAAATTCTTTGAAAAGTAAACATATATATATAAAATGCAATAATGGATATTAAAACAAGCAAGGAAATGTTAAGTATCAGTTGATGATTAATGTTGTGATTAATGAAGAAAAACTGGTAACTGCAAAGTCTTGATTTTCAAATATATGTTCCAAATGTTAAAAAAATTAACTTTCCTTGTGTAATTTTATATGTACAAATTGAGTATCATTGTTTTATTGACAAATTTTGGTTGATGTCTGTGTAGTTTCTTTTATAAAGTTTTTGTGTTAAGTATGTGTACCTACTTGTTTGACTGTTTTTTGTACATAACCAGAAAAAAAAACTGTACTTGCTCATTTTTAAACTATCGTGCTTTGTTGTTTGATTATGCACACTGAGGCGTTAAAAGTCATGGGATACCTCCTAATATCGTGTCGGACCTCCTTTTACCCGGCGAAGTGCAGCAACTCGACGTGGCATGGACTCACCAAGTCGTTGGAAGTCCCCAGCAGAAATATCGAGCCATGCTGCCTCTATAGACGTCCATAATTGCGAAAGTGTTGCCTGTGCAGGATTCTGTGCACGAACTGACGTCTCGACGATGTCCCATAAATGTTCGATGGGATTCATGTCGTGCGATCTTGGTGGCCAAATCATTCGCTGGAATTGTCCAGAATGTTCTTCAAACCAATCGCGAACAGTTGTGCCCCGGTGATATGGCGCATTGTCACCCATAAAAAGTCCATCGTTGTTTGGGTACATGAATGGATGCAAGTGGTCTCCAAGTAGCTGAACATAACCCTTTCCAGTCAATGATCAGTTCAGTTGGACCAGAGGATCCAGTCCATTCCATGTAAAAATAGCCCACACCATTATGGAGCCACCACTAGCTTGCACAGTTCCTTGTTGACAACTTGGGTCCATGGATTCGTGGGGTCTGCGCCACACTCGAACCCTACCATCAGCTCTTACCAACTGAAATCGTGACTCCTCTGACCAAGCCACGGTTTTCCAGTCGTCTAGGGTCCAACCGATATGGTCACGAGCCCAGGAGAGACGTTGCAGGCGATGTCTTTGGTTAGTAAAGGCACTCAAGTCGGTCTTCTGCTGGCATAGCCCAGTAAAGCCAAATTTCGCCGCACTGTCTTAACAAACACGTCCGTCGTACGTCCCACGTTGATTCCTGCGGTTATTTCACACAGTGTTGCTTGTCTGTTAACACTGACAATTCTGCGCATACGTCGTTGGTCTCGGTCATTAAATGCAGGCGGTCGGCCACTGCGTTGTCCATGGTGGGAGGTTATGCCTGAAATTAGGTATTCTCGGCACACTCTTGAAACTGTGGATCTCGGAATGTTGAATTCCCTAAAATTTCCGAAATGAAATGTCCAGGGCGTCGAGCTTCAACTACCATTCCGCATTCAAAGTCTGTTAATTCCCGTCGTGCTGCCATAATCGCGTCAGAAACCTTTTCACATGAATCACTTGAATACAAATGAAAGCCAAACCAATGCACTTCCCATTTATACATTTTGTATGCTATACTACTGCCATCTGTATATTTGCATATTGCTATTCCATGAATTTTGCCACCTCAGTGTATATAGTTGTAAATTGTGGTAATGTATTTTACCTATACTGACTGTATATTGTATGCGAATAAAACTAAACTAAATTAAATTTTTACAATATTTCACACACAAAAAACATGTTTAGGCCAAGTGATTTAACAACTCTACAAAAGGTTGTCATTGTGATTGAAAATTAAACTGAACACCCTCTTTTAAAAAAATAAGCCACTACTGGTGTTTTGTTCAAGTCAATGCAGGATGTACTCTGATCTGTATTCACTTTACCAAAACACCACTATTCGCCTATTTGTTAAAAAAAAATTAATTAAATGATAAATGTATAAAAAAGAAATTGCACGCTGTTTAGTTCTGCTTTAGGTTAAAATTTATTATGTCACTCATCTATATAAAAATTTACCACATTGAGAATATCTTGCTCCAAATACCTAATTTTTTCTGGTCTTACATCCTTAATTTTTTCTTTAAATATCTAAGAAAACTCTTGGTAAACCCTTCACTTGGTGATTCAGGCTGGACTGTATTTGTAAATGTATTTAATCCCTCTATGAGCAAGGTGTCAATTTCATCAAGTTTTTTATTTTTGTCTGGTGGAGGGTTCACCCTACTTTTCAATCCTCTACTGCTGCACATCCGTTTTGGTAGTTGGACACATTTCTTAACAGGATCATCACCTAGATTATCCTGGACAGTAAATACTGATGGATTGTCAATACTGGTGCTGGAAGCATTGTTGCCTAGCTCATTTGGCATGATAATTTGTGATTCCCATACATTGGATGCTGGTTAAGGGTACAGTGTCTTCGGGTCAAGCTCTTCAAAGTTGCTGATGGTTCTGAAATGAGATAAAAGTAAGGTTCTACAGATATCACAATTTAATATGTGGGCAACAATGTAAAGTTAGACATTTTTATTTAAGTACAGTATACAACTACGAATAATGCAACAAATTTCAAAGTGTTCTATTAATGATGATGTCAAATGCAATAACTATTATTTTACATTTGATAAGAATTAGCATTAAATTGAAGTAAATACAAGATCTCAGTTGCAATATATCTCGCTGCCACTTTTTATTTGAAAATAAAATTACAATATAATTG
This sequence comes from Clitarchus hookeri, assembly GCA_002778355.1. Lineage (NCBI taxonomy): Eukaryota > Metazoa > Arthropoda > Insecta > Phasmatodea > Phasmatidae > Clitarchus > Clitarchus hookeri. Next base: position 418,463 of record NQII01000655.1, read on the forward strand.
GCTGTAATACAGATGAAAGAGTACAAAATAAAAAATTAATAAATACACTGGTGAAAAATTAACACCCGGATGCAATAGTCTCACATTAATGAAGGTTTTATTGAATAAATATACATGTTGAATGATGTAAATAATAATGATCACAGGATCGTACACCTATGGACAGAGGCTACAGAGTTACTTGAACAACATCAGTATATTGTGCAGCCTCCTTTAGCGACGATGCAGCACTGCAGTCGTGCATAGAGACGATCATAAAAGTGTCGGATGTCATCTTGGGGAATAGTGTTCCATGCTAATTACACCTGTTGTTGCAATTGGCGACGATTTGTTGCCGGTATTGCAGACTACACCAAATGCCATCCCATCATGTCCCACACATGTTCAATGAGTGTCAGGATGGGTGGTCGTGCTGGCCACGGGAGTTGACGAACACCTTAGAGAGCATGTTAAGTAACACGAGACGTGTGTGGATGGGCATTGTCCTGCTGAGAAAGGAAATCTCCTTGTCATTGTAGGAATGGCAACAAATGATGTTCTGGATGTAGCATTCAGTGTTCCATTAACGAACACCAGAGGCATACAGTCATTGTAGGCTACTGCTCCCCAGACCATGATGCCAGGAGTTAGTCCTGTATGTTGCTGCTGAATACACTCTGGTTGTAGCTTCTCTCGTGGTCGATACCACACTCACAAACCCCCATCACTGGTACCAAAGCAGAAACTGCTCTCAACACTAAACACAACTCAGTGCCATCCATCCCTCCAGCTGCATCGTTCGCTACACCACCCGAGGTGAGCTGCATGAAGATGAGGTGTGAGAGGAAGCCCGGCGAGTAGCACCCTTGATCGTTGACTAGCATCTAGCAAACGGTTGGTGATGGTCCTAGCTGACACCCTGGGTGCAACAGTGACCCTAATCTGTGAGGCAGTTGCCGTACGATCAGCAATGGATGCTCGTCTAATGCAGCGCTCCAGGCGGGAATCTATGCCACTGCAGTCCGGAACCAGGTTGACGAGCATGTGCATCATCGTTGGACCACTGGCACCTCCAATGATGCACAGTAGACACTTTACGTCCTACATGTTGGGCAATTCTCCAGAACGATCATACAGCCTCCCACAGGCCTACAATATGGCCTCGTTCAAAGTCAGTTAATTGCACAAAGTGTTCTATTCCGTCGTGGCATGTCTACAACGCTTAATACACACATGCCGATGTTTGAAACAACAGACTACTCTTTCACCGAGTCAACTAAAGTTGTATTGGGCTCAGTGGTTTTATGCCTAGTACGCAGTTCCTACTCTGTCCACAGCACAGAACTGTTAATCAATGCATATACTTCCTTCTATCAGTACCTTATGCACATGTGGTGTTTCTACATCACTGCTTTAGTGGTATTCATTTTCCATTTTCCACCAATGTATTATCAAGCAAAAGGGCTTACAATAATTACCATTGTAGAATGAATATTAGTGTAATTTACTGACTGCAGAGTTTACAGCAATCTAACATCAATTTTTCATTTAAATTTCAAACAACTCAAATAAATTACACCAAAAATTTACTAACTGCATTACTATTTGTTAATAAAGTACATTAACACACAACTAGCGTTTAGAAACCTTTATTGCTCTGCTGGAGTGTAAAATTGTAACCTGCCAAACTTTGTAACATCTTATAGCATAGGGTACAAATTGCCCATTACCTGCTACATTTTATCTTGAAAATATCAAGGTAATAGTAATTTAAAATAGATGCCCATTTTTCATATTCCAATACTCCAGTTAGGTACCACTACATTTTGTGGTACAATGGAGGGTAGTAAGTCTGTGATGCAGCAGACCCTGACTTTTCTTATGTCTTTTTCTTTCTATGGTACTTCTTGAAATAATCTTTTATAGTAGTCTATCTTTTACATGCTTGATCACCTTAACAAAAAAGTAAGTATGTGAATTTTCAAAATTTGAACCAAAAATTAAACAGGTATGCCAGGGAATGCTGTAATAATAAGTTATTCTGCTTTTAAAGAGAGCCCCACTTGTATTAACTAAAAACTACGACACAGACCCGAAACAAATCTCATTCTATTCTAAATATTATTTATTGGCGAATTACTACACTGCTAAGTTGAATAGTGAAAATATTTTAACAACAATCCCGGGACCAGGTAGGTAAATGGAAAAAAACAATACAATAAACAAGTAAATCAACTTGTGATTAAAACATGCTAGGTTAAATAGTTGTAAATATGCTTCACTTTCGTATAGACAACTAAGGGATCATATTCACTTACCTGACCAGCTTAATGCATACAGCACGACGACGTTGAAAACACGTTGATTCGACCTCCCATCAGAAAGTGGAGGACATCGCAGGGACGTCCCGAATGTCGCCATGATGTAGCAGCGACGTCTGGGAGACATCCAAATATCCGCAATTTGAGACATCCCAAAGTGACACTGGTGCCACGTCGCGAGGCGGACATTGGTGCGACGTCCCCACATTAGTGTTCGGACTTGTAGACGTAATTAAAAAACACCCTTTTGAGAAAAGATAATGCAACATTTAATATAACGAAAAGTATCATTTTCACGAATGTTTTTTTCGTAATAACCATTAACACATGTGGCATGGGTCAAAATATTCCAAGCATGCTTGAAATCAATCACCAGAAACATAAACTACCACAATAAGTACAGGTATTTATGTACATTTACTTACTGTAATTTCATATCCAAATAATAATATAATGGCCACCCAAATACAACACTCCCATCCCACTCACCATGCCCACACCGAATGCGATAAAATGAATAAATGTGATTTGCTCACACCACCACGATGCCATTTAATAACCGGAAAAAAAAAAAACACCGAAGTGTTAAATTGATGCGAAAACTTTGAATAACAATACGTTTTACTAATTAAATATTTTCAAAATAAAATCCTATTTGAACATTTCAAATAAATTTATTTAATTAAGATACGGATTATAATGGTGCTCTAAAGGCATGCATTTGACTCTGTAAAGTAACAAACACGTCGCATAGAGGTCGAACATGCATCGGTCAAAAAATGCATGGAAATTCGATTTCGTTTCAACGTAGAAAGATTACGAATCCATTGATGAGGAAAAAACTACGTAGATTCTCTGCCACAAATAGGATGCGATCTTAATTCGACATTGCCACGTCGATGCGACGTTTTTGCGATTAGATGTTCTGTATGAGAACATATCACATACAGACGCCCAACCATTTATCCTTCTCTGAACATCTTTATAATCAGGAGATTTAATATTATAAAAAGGGAGGGCCTCAGTCCTACTGCATTAATGAGCATCTCGTCCATTGTACACCACCCACAAATTGTGTACACACGGAGCACAAGGCTATCAGAAATCAGTGGACAGGAAGTAGTTTTTAAATTTTAATGTAATTCGCATGAAGACATACTTTTATCTATGAAAATAACAGTAAAATTTGTAATGTTTTCCATAGTCGTAAAGTTAGGTCTGTAAGCTTGCTGTTGGTATGCATATGCTTAAGGCCATTTCACACTATCAAATATTTATTTCATTCAATTATTTTAACTCAATTTATTGAACTAAAAATTACTTCATTTGCATTTCAGTGAATTGCATTCAATAACTTCAAGTCTCCAAATGAAAATTTATCAGAAACTTTTTAATAAGCTAGTTTTAAAAAATATATAAAAAGCAAGTTTTTAGTAGTATCTACGACTCGTGCACGACACAAATATTATTTGTTTTACCAAAACAAATTTTCTTCATATGTTTGTATATTTTACTATTAAAAAGTACGTCTATATTTTGTAGCAACTTTTAAATGTGCGCATGTAACTCTATTATTTAGTTTTATTCCATTTATATTGACAGAAAAAATGAAATTTTGAAATTTTTGATTCAAGAAAATATAGAACACATTCTAAACGAAAATCTTGAAGGAAAGCACGACACATAAGAAACTGAAAAATACAATGGCCACGATTATGATGATATATAGCATTCAATGAATTGAATTCAATAAAGGTTGAAGGTAATTTGAAGACAAATTTTGATGCGAGGGGTTTCCAGGGACGAGATGATGGTCATCACCTTACCTTGAATTTTGATTAAGGGGGTCGTATGTAAATATTGCCCGGTGCCATAATTCAGAGCATGAGTTAAATTAGGGTCGTTCAGTCAATCACCCGTAGGTCCCAGGAGTCCTCAGAAGTCTAATGATGCCGGTAGATGTAGATGGAGCAGGTATTCCAGAATGCCTACCTGACTGTAGACAGTGATGTTGGTGAGATTTTCAGTCACTCTTACCTTGATTGTGCTGCAAGTAAGTGCAGCACCCTAAGAACCAAATGGGTTGTACGACAATGAAAATGCAAGGATGAACTTTAGTAGTTTACTTATTCTTTTGATCACATATTTGCCCTTACAGAAAAACATAAAATTTACATGGATACGGCATTCGGTCTGCCGATGACCATTACTGTATTACATGGTTTAAGCCATGAAAAAAGAGAGGTAAATGCGTGATGCATTATGCCCTGGAACACATCACAGGGTACAGCCGGTCTACCCCTCGGCAGTAATTAAGAAGTAAATGTTCCAGTTACATTACAATTGTATTGACAGCCTAAAATGTACGTGCCGAGGGGGTACACGCGGAGTGAAACTCCCATGCTGCCGGTCGGTCCGAGTGCTGAGTTCTGACTGACTCAATAGTGGCAGCTTCCGCAAGAGGTTGCCAAAGACGGCGCCAAAAATACTTAAGCTACATTGAGTCCTCTTAGGATTACACAAATCTGCAGATAATATTTATACACTACAGAAAAACGCATTGGTGACATATCTGACCCTAATTTGCCTGGCCAGTAGGCCAGGCAACATGGCATTATTGGGTAAGATGCTGGACATTGTGGCATAAGCTGCCCTGATGTTCTCTCCAGTGGATGGTGTGCCCAGCAGCTATGTTTGAACCAAGAGTGAAATCACAGCGTTTTACAAAGTCTTACCAGGATAATTCACATGCTGACAGAATATTACATACAGTATGACACTGATAAACAGCATATATACATAGCTACTGTTAAATTCAGTTAAATTACTATTCATACTACTAAATAAAATATTTTGGAAATACTGTACTGGCTGCTAAATTATCTTGTTCAGCTCTTTACAAAAAAAAAATGTTTTGCAAAACTATGAGGGTAAAGGGTAAATATGAGGTTTAGGTGGCTACTGGTTAACTTAAAAAAAAAAAAAAAAAGAAGCCAAATTATAGTCAATTATAACCATTTTCCATTTTTCGTTCAATTTGTCATCATAAATCTTAATTATTCATCAAAGTAGCTAATTTTTTAAAACCATAATTTAAAAAAATTCTTGCCAACATTCATTCCACCTTATTTAAAAAAATTTATTCACGAAAAGGAAAGTGGCACAAAGTGAAATCTGTTTTCCGAAAATTATTAAAATTCTTGTGAAAAAAGTGAGCCTGCAATTAAGTAATGACCTATTTTTAACTAATGTATGAGCTAGAATTTTTTTTCTTTAAAAAAAGTATAATAAATGAAAATTTCATTAGAGAAAAATATTGAAATTGATAAAAATACAGAAAAGACTTGAACTAAATGTAAAGAGATAAAAAATATAGACAAGTTCAGTATACTATTAGTTAAATGTAGATGGAGTTGTAAATATTTTTGTGATGAACGAAGTTGTAGATATTATAAAAATAAAGGAGAAATATATTGTAACTGGGATTTTTTGGTGATTAAATATTTATTTATGGTTTTTTATTCGAATGCACAGTTTAAGTTGGACTTGGCTGGTGAAGACTTAATTTCAGAAAATTCTTTTGTTAGGATCTGTTGACACAGGAAGAGAATACACTATTTAAATCAGCAACTAGCAGCGATCTTTAGAAACAAACTGCTTTTCTTCTTGTGAATGCTGTCAGCAATGCTCTTCAAGCTAATTGCCGCAGGTAGAACGTGTCGATGTGTGATATTTACTGAGTGATGCATTTGAACATTGTGCTGCGCATGTGCACATTAAGCATGACAGTGGATGAGTTTTCTTTCTCACTCCTGTGTTCATAGTCCGATATTTGTTTAATCTTTGCTGCGAACGATCAGCAATAGGATGATCGGGAAAAACATCGAGATAGCTCTTTCTATTCCTATGGCAGATCTGCATGAGCTTATTATATTTAACTTCCAGTGTTGTTGCTCTCTTGACTTCATGAAATTGGGCTTTTCAAATGAGTGGTGAGATGATGAGTTCGTTCCAGGCAGATGGCGGAGATACATCTTTTCCCATGTAGATAAGTAAATTGTAATTTTATGTTATGTAGGTAGAGTTAATTGGTAGATATTCTGGGTCTAGCACAACCAGTAGTTAAAAATTTCACATTTTAGTCAAGTCGTGTCCCTTACTCGTTCACATACTGCAATAATTATGCTCAGACAGTGGGTTTGTCAATTAGGAACTGTAGGCTAGTCTAAATGAATCTCTCGGCAATGGTTCCAGTATTTATGTTCAAACCTTTTTAGGTACTACGAGGCAGATTATCGACTAATTCTATTCTGAGTTTGTTTTTGTTTAATCCCCAACCCATGACTGTCTGCACTCTTTGATAATGTAGATATGTCAATTATGTTATAAAGAGATGTTTTCCGAATCGTAAACAAATGGGAATGTTATTTTCTTTGATGGGAATTACATTGAGCCATGAACCATGAGAGCTCTATGCACTCATGTATAAATTTGGTGGAGATGCCAGGCAGATGCTTTTGGAGTGGTTTGCTGTGTTTTCAACTGTGAAAAAAAACTTTATATTTTGGCTGGTAATTAGGTTTATCTGCAACAGCTTGACGCATGCAGTGTCCCTCCTCTCTTAGCTTCTACATGCCCTCTACTGGGGGCAGTCGGCCCGAATGTGGCGGTCACCCCCTCCTAGACTCCTACAAAGGCAACGTGCACTAGAGTGCACCACACCTCTGCGACCACCTGGGTGCTACCGGAGTCAGGTGACCATTCCGCTTCCATGCCCTCAAGAGAGATCTTTTAAGGGAGTGATAATTCGGGACGACCAATACTGCCAAGATATGTTCCCATTAAGAATACAGCTGGGGAAATGAATGCAGCGAAGGGGACACAGTGGTTATAGTTTTTACAAAACCCCTCTTGTACCCCACCCCCCCCACAATTCACTGTTTACATCCAAGTGCATGTGCTGTGCATTTAGTGTGAGTGTGTAAAGTGTTCAGTACATTTTGGACTTTAATAACACTAAACGACCCCCATATTTTTGTGCCCCAGTAAAAAGGGCTTTGTAAAACATGTATTCGAGCATGGCTTCCCACACCCCTCCTGGAATCAGAGTGGACTCGTCCACCATGATAAACCTGCTGCCACCCTCCAATTGACATAAATTAGGGTGCGAGTGATTTTTGGGTTAATTAAAATAAAAATGCTAAAATGTAAATAAACCTAACATATATGCAACAGACTGGGAGAGACAACCTCATGGAATATTTAAATTTAATTGTTTATCAAATTTATTACCAATTTAATTTATTTTTATATTCAATTTGCTCATGCAAATTAATAATGCGAAGTGTTTTTGCATTTTAGTGATGTGTAAGTGTATTTGAATGTATTTGTTTTCCCAGTAAATGTGCCAGTGTATTTTTTTGATACACTAGGCATGCTTTCAAGTAGTGGTTCCTAGCAGGCCCGCCATGCGTGCACAGTTTATTCTGCATGTGCTATGGGAACGGATGCGTGCCGCACCTCCTGGGCTCTTCTACATCTTGTACCAGTCTTTAGTGCATCAATAGTTGTTTATTTTATTCTGGAACTTAACTGACTCACTTCTTTGCTTAACCCGGGGGTAGTGCCGTTCTCAGTTCCACTAACTCAAAATGCGCAGGGGGTTTAATTCACTTAATTATTTCTCATAGGCCACATGCTTCTTTGTCAGTGTCGGCTGCCAGCACACCTTAATGCAGGAACTGTGAGAGGGAATAAATAGTGTGCAAAAAACAGTGCAAGTGATCTCTCACTTTTATTTCACTATCGGCCGCATAAAGGCCACGTTTTGTAACTTTGAGTCTTCTACCCCATGATGCACCGCACCGCTGATCATGCCTTTATGGTGTTTTTGGCATGTGAAACTGACACTAAACAGTCTCATGCGTTAATAAGAGGTGTATGAATGGGCCTACCCCCTCCTTGGTATGCATAGGCAGGGGTTAACAACATTACTGACGATGTCGAGTCGTCGTGTGTGGTGAGATCAGGAGAAGCCACATGGCTGATCGGCCCATCCCTGAACGAATATCTCATGCTCTGGTACCCTTTCCCATTCTTGTAAGTACCATAACACCTGTGCCACTTAAGTAAACTCACTTCTCCTCACTCCTGCTATCACAACAACCCGACATGTGTCGCCCAATGTGGGGCTTAAAGTTTTGTCAAAACCCAAATCACGTAAAAACTGTCCTATGCTTAATCTCAATGTGTAAACCTTTCCTTGTTATTGCAAGTGCAATTTTTATGTTTCTAATTTTCCTGTGGAAACCTTGTTTTTCTTTTAACCAACCTCTCAAAATTCCTGGAAAAATTCCTGCACCTCCTCAAATTTCAAATTTTCACTCCGAAGGAGGCCGTACCAACACAAATCAGTAAGAATACCATGCCAGCATGGGAAAACCAGCACCATCATGGTAACCACCAGCCAACCAGCTACACAACAGTAATGGGGTCGAACACTGCCATTTTGAGGAGCACCAACCACCCCCTTTCTCATCCCCCTGGGCGAGACGAGTAGGTGACAGCTGGCAGCATGCAAGCGAGATGCACAACTGCTACTTCAGCTCGCATGGCCCATGTGAGGCAGCCACATACTGGGTGGTTCGTTGACCCTTGGCGAAGATCAGCTGGGCACAATTGAGTTTCCTCGCCAACCACGACGTGACAGTGGGTTGATAGACTGGCATACTTCAAACAGAATAATGGAACGACTGTGCTTGAAGAGTTTGCACCCACTATGGGACCCAGATCCTGTTACGTTTGTGCAACTTGAAACTAGCACCTGTCAATGTGACAACCCCATGGAAGCCTAGTGACGGCGCGAGGACATTGACCATATCCATAGTGAACTGTGCTCCGAGGCTGTTGCTTGTACCACCATGGGCCAAACGTCCTATTTTTGTTATCATAGTGTGAAACCTCGTGAGGTCTGGGGTACCGTCGACCCTGTCCATGACACAACAAGCTGCAACTGCGCCATGAACTTTCAAACCAGTGCACCAACCAAATTTCAGAGAACAATTAGAAAATACAGCAATGTTTGTTGGTGTGATGGTCTTAGCCAAGCCACACTTGTGTGCACTCTGTGCCACTAAGTGTACCATGGCAAGTGTGTGACGAAGCAGGAACTTTCCACTGTCAACACCACGAACATTTTCTAGAGTGTGTGTTGTCAAGAACCGCAATGCCCAACTGTTGTACCATCCACAACAACGCAACCAGCAACATTTATTGCCACTACCATCAACCAAAATAACCAGAATGAGCGATGTGAACAAGCCTACTGCCAGTGTAGGAGCTGCGAGTTTACTTGTTGTGACAGATGCGGGCTGTGGGCCTATTGACAGTGCGTCAACTAGAGCGAGTGGCATGATCTCGGGGAACATGTGTATTATCTATCAGCAGTGCACACCACAGCTCAGCCTGCCACCTCTGCCACGCTCATTACAGGGTCTGCGCAGTTGAGCTTTCCTGCTCGCCCCTCCAGAGGTGCAATTCATGCCACTCCTCCATCTGGCCACACGACCGCATGGAGTCACTCACATCTAGCCTGCAACAACACAGCCATGTGGTCTCTTTGCAGCTGCACCAGCATCCATGCCAAGCCGCTTCTAGTCTATGGCAGGCAATGCAGGCCTCCCTACAGAAGATCTTGCGGCCTTTCAACACGACTGTACGAGCCAACTGCAAAGTTATGGTGGGGAAGAGGAAGACTGGCCAAACGGTGTGGGAGATCGCTTAAAGGGTGTTGCTCGGCAACGATGGTGCTGTATTGCACATTATGACATATCCTGTGAGGAGTTTCGCCGACCCGTCGAGTGCCATTTCGCTAGAACCTTTACGCTTCTCCAAGCACGTAGCCACATTATTTTAGAAAATCAGAAACCCGATGATCTGTTGTCTACTTGTGCCACACAGAAAATTAATTTAGTGCGCTCATACCAACGTAGTAGCCGGAACAGTGTAACTGGTATTCCATGGTGCGCTCGCCCCACTTATCCATTATTCAGTGGATGACTTGATGCACTGTATAGTGGTTTTAGAACATAAATCTGCAACAACACTTGTTCCAGCAAAATAAAACTTCGCACATCCGCATCGGTACCAGGAAGACGAGGAAAAAGGGGGACCAGTTGTGAAGGACACTGACTCTAAAAGATCTGAAAAAAGTTTCAAAACCACACCCCCTAGTGACGGACATGGTTAGATAAAAAGGACCTAAGGGCACTACTTTAAATCTGCTCAGTACGTGGACCACCGTCGTCTGCCTACAGTTTCTGCGATGGCCAATGCATGCACTGGCACCATGAGGGCCCGAACCGCCCTAAACAGCAGCTTGATGAGAAACCGAAGTTGGGAAACGACAGGACGGGGTAGAGCAGCCAGAGGTCACATACCCCCAGGAAATCAGTGTTGATCTTGGACAGACTCTTCAACAGGTACTTACTTCTCAAATTTGCAGTAACAAAAACCAAGTCATTCGCATCCCAGTAATTTTGAATAACCAGCAGTGCCAGGTTTTAATTTATACAGCTGCTTCTCATGATTTTGTTTGTGAAAATTTGATAAATGTGTACAATATTAAACCAGCAAACTAAATTTTTCAGCTAGCTACCAAATCTCATACTGGTGAAACCATAGGGGAAGTGAAAATTACAGTGCGCATAAAGGACATTGAAACGACAACAACAGATTTTCTTTCGCACGACTTGCACGAGGATGCAATACTCGGAATACTGTGGTTAATGGAGCAAAACACCGTAGTGGAACACGCTGCTAGGCGAATCCATTTCGGCCAGAAGGAATGCTGGCCTGTTTAGAGCTTGGACCCGCGAACCATGAACTGCATACTGGATGTGCTGCTGGATGAGCTAGAACACACCATGCCACCCATGTACCGTGACATCAAACATTACCTGCTCAACGAGCACAGTGATGTTTTCGCTGCCGCCGACCTGCAGCATCGCTCTAATGTGGCTGAACATTGCATCTGTTAACACAGTCCAAACCAGAGTATACTACACCTCACTTTTACGAACCTCAACAACATCGGATAATTAAGGAACAGATACGAGAAATACTAGCCGAAGGTTTCATTGAACCCACTGACAGTTCTTTTAATTCCGCTATCACTTTAGTTTCTAAAAAGGCGTAACCTGGAGGCTTTGTATTGTCTTCAGCCCTCTTAACCTCATTAATTATAATGCTCCACCCCCATTCATCAATGTTAAAGACGAGCTAATAGTCTTTGCCACCCAAAAATTCTGACATCTCTAGATCTCAGCAGCGGTTACTGGCAAATACCAGTAAATCGAGAAGACCAGCAAAAAAAAAAAGCATTTACCTCTCCAGAAGGACATCGCTTTGAGTTCAAGGCCATGCCATTTGGCCTGAAAACTGTTCCAGCTACATTCCAAGCAATGATGGTGCAGGTGCTCGATGGCAAAATAGCTGAGTTAATGATGGGTTATCTCGATGATGTAGTGATTTTGTCAGAGTCTTGGGATGACCACGAGCATCATTTGTCACTCGTAATTTAATACCTCACTATNATGATGTAGTGATTTTGTCAGAGTCTTGGGATGACCACGAGCATCATTTGTCACTCGTAATTTAATACCTCACTATTAACCGTCCCATTTGCACCAACAAAAAGTGTCACCTAGGCAAAGCATACATCCAATTTCTTGGTCACCTTGTTGATGAAAACGGTAACTACCCAACTCCATAATAGTTAAGCATCATTGATGACTACCCGCAACCTTCTTCCCGTAAACAGTTATGCAAATTTTTCGGCTTAGTAAACTAGTTAAGTGAATATATACAGAATTTTGCAATAATAACAGCTCCAATTACTAATCTACTTTCACCATAGCCGAAATTTAAATAGACTTACGAACATTCTGAAAGTTTTGCAAACACAAAAGTCAGTTTCCACAATTTCCCTGCACTTTCACGCCACNATAGACTTACGAACATTCTGAAAGTTTTGCAAACACAAAAGTCAGTTTCCACAATTTCCCTGCACTTTCACGCCACTACCCGAGCCATCATCTGTACAGGGCCGGATTTAAAGTTTGGACACTCCTAGGCCCAAGAGATTTTGCCATCCCCTCTTCATACCATCGGAGGGTGGAGGGCAGTCGGTCCAGCAATTTTTTTCAAGAAAATAATCTTTATGATGACAATTTTACTTTTATTGCATAATAACATCACTTATGAAAATAATTTGATAATAACATTTTTGCATTTTCGATGTATTAAGTTAATGAACTAGCCCAACATGGTATTGGAAATAAGTTTAATCTCTTCGATAGCTATCAACACATAAATACATAAATATGCCGCACCATGAAAAAGTTACATGTTAAAAGTCAGAGCGGACGTGCTGACCGTCTGTATTCGAACAAAGCACTGACTGATTTATGGTGACCGATAGCATGTGCAATTGACCTGAGTCATACATTCTACGCCACTGTCTACATGTCTACGCCTACTGTAACTCATTGCAAAACTACATGCAGTTTGAATCAACAATAATTACGTACACCAATAAACTGTGTAAAAGAAAATTAAATTAAGACTTTTCTTAACTCATCGAAAACATTTTCTTTGTTATTTAAACAATTTTTTTTTGCGTGCGCCCCCTGACATTGTGCGCCCCTAGGTCCGGGCCTAGTGGTAAATACAGCCCTGCAACTGTACCTGCAAACAGATGCGAGTGAGCGCAGGCTCGGAGCAGGCTTGGAGCTGTTATTTCAGCTAAGTGATGACAGTAATAAATGCATTATCGACTACAGTATAGCCAAATTCAGCACAGTAAAATGCCATTATGATGTAAAAGAGCAGCAGTGTTTAGCTGTAGTTTGGCCCATCAAAACATACAGGAAGTTCGTGGAATACCAGCGCTTTACACTGCTCATGAACAATATGTGTCAGGTCTGGCTGCACAATACTAAGGAATTTTGCAGAAAGCTTACACACTGGGCCCTATTATTACAGTCTTTTGACTTCGTAGTACAACATCTGCCTGGGTCAGAAAATCAGCTGGCTGACACGCTCTCAAGGTCGCTGGGCGAGACAATAGTGCACGAAGAGGAAGAGTGGGAGAGAATCCTATCCCCCTTTCCATCTTATCAACCCTGACCCGGCCGAGGGTACCATTAAAGGCGCACAGCTGACTGCAACTTCTCAGAATCCCACTCTCACTGACATGTATATGTTTGTAATACAGGTGCAACAGTCGTACCCAGTAACACGCAATTGGATAGGGGAGTGTGCCACAATAACTAACGAGAGTTGCCACGTGGGATCCCGTGTAAACAACAGAAGTGAAAACTGGACTACTTACGTACCACGTGAAGCCCATGGCATAGTATTACAATTCGGGCATGGCACAGAATCTGTAGGCCACCCAGGTGCATTGCAATCCCAGTGTAATGTGCAGATACATTTTTATTAACCAAGCATTTCGCATGGTACTTACAAAAACATGTGTGTCGTGTAATTGTCTCTAAAGCTAGCATACTGACAGCACACAACAACAGGCACCATGGAAGCCAACTGAACCCTTTGAGACAGTTGCCCTAGATCTCATGGGACCATACCCTCGTAATGCCATAGGGAAGAGATTTTTGCTAGCGGTAACAGACTCATACTCTAGATGGGTGGAGTCATATGCAATATCCAGTGCGCAGGCGAAGTGCATAGCAAACCAGCATTAAACTGAATTTTTCCCACAATCGGGATACCTAAGCACAGTGTTATCAGACAATGGTACCCAATATACAGGAAATAACTGGCACGAATGTTGCACAAGATGGGGTGTTGTGCATAATACTACGGCCATTTATCATCCACGCACAAGTCCAACCAAACGAAAACGCTAAGCGCTCAAAACTCAGGTTAGGTTGCTTGTGGGTGATAATCATGCATCCTGGCCTGACGATTTGCCAGCAGTGCTGTATACATTGTGCACTGGCACCAACCCAGCCACTGGAAAAACCACAGTGGATGTGCTCCAAGGTCGTCAACTGCCGCTTCCAGAGGAATTCGCTCACGCTTCCCAAGGCCAGGTCAGTGACTGAAGGGAACGAGACTTACAGCAGGCATGTGAACACCAACAAAAATATGTTGGGCAGTGGCTGCCTGCAACTAAGCACCCATCTGAAGCACTACAGGCAGGACATCTGGTTTTCTTGTGGTCATACCATCTATCTGTGGCATCTAAGAACTTCTGCACCAGTCTTGTGCCTAATTGGAGTGGGCCGCATGTTATCCTTAGCTGCCAAGGCAAGACTATGTACCTGGTGCGTGTGGGGAGACAGCACCATGTGCCAGTCCAAAGGGACGACCTATGCCAAGCCGACGCCATCCCTGATACCACCACTGCAGGCACTCCGCAACATAACCTAGGGCCGATGCACCAGCTACACAACCACTTGTTAGACGCCGCAGCGCCTAAGTCCCCGACCATGGTGGACTGCAAATCCTGTTGCAGCCTGCAATACCCAGCATCCCGATGCCCATGATGCCTGCAGACAGCAGGTCATCAACAGACACACCGAGTGTCCCTGCCTTAGACACAATAAATCAGACTGCACTAGCGATGCATCATGTCGCAATGTCCAGCATCGCGACATCCAGCATAGTGACGCCCTGCATCATGACACCTTCATGGCATGGCATGCGGAGGCCAACCCGCCACCTTCGGCAGCCATTACAGCACCACTTCAGAGACGCTCCCGCACCCGCCTCACTACCGGCACACTGCACCCGAGGCCCATACCACCTGCGGCCTCGGCGAGTGCCATGTCGACCACCATTCTGCTGCCACTAGCTGCATGGCAAGGATCAACGAGCTGCAGCAGACGAACAGCCTCCAGAAGAGAGGGGCGTATGATGCATGCAGCATCCCGTCTCCCTTAGCCAGTTCCTCCCGCTTCAACAGCACAGCTTCGACATGCCCTCTACTGGGGGCAGTCGGCCCGAACATGGCAGTCACCCCCTCCACGACTCCTATACTGGCGATGTGCACTGGAGTGCATTACACCCCTGCGATCCCTTCGGGTAATGACAGAATCAGGTGACGATCCCACTTTCATGCCCTTAAGAGAGATCTTTTGAGGGTGTGATAATTTGGGTAGACCAATACTATCAAGAGTCGTCCCCAGTAAGAATACCGCCAGGGAAATGAATGCAGCGAATGGAACACAGTGGTTACAGTTTTCACAAAACCCCTCTTGTACCCCCACCATTAACTGTTTACATCCAAGTGTGTGTGTTGTGAGTGTAGTGTGAGTGTGTAAAGTGTTCAGTAAATTTTGGGCTATAATAAAATGTAAACATAATGTGTATTTTTGCTCCCCAGTAAAAAACAGGCCTCGTAATACACATGCATTCGAGCATGGCTACCCACACCCCTCTTGGGGTCAGAGTGAACTCCTCCACTCCGGGCCACCTGCAACCACCTTCAATTTTCCATAAATTTTAGTGCGAGTGATTTTTTCTTTAATTAAAATAAAAATTCTAAAACATGAACAAACTCAATGTACATGCAACAGACTGGGAAAGACAGCCTCGTTGCATATTTAAATTACAATGTATATAAAATTTATTACCAATTCAATTTCTTTTCATGCTCAATTTGTTTACACAAATTAATAATGTAAAATATTATTGTATTTTAGTGACATGTAAGTGTTTTTATATGTATTTGTCTTCCCAGTTAATGTGAGAGTGTATTTTACATGCAATTGGCATGCTTTCGAGCAAGGGTCCCTAGCGGGCCCACCATGATCGCACAGTTGGTTCTGCACATGCTGAGGAAACTGACATATACACCCTCCCCCGGGTTCTTCAACATCTTGTACCGGTCTTTAGTGTATCAATAGTTATTTATTTTATTCTGTTACTTGGCTGACTTCACTTCTTTCCTTAGCCCGGGTGCAGTGCTATTCTCAGCCCCGGCAGCTCGAAACGTGACGTAGATTTAATTCACTTAATTATTTTTCATCTGCCTCGTCCCTCTTTGTCAGTGTCGGTTGAGTAAAATAGTGAGTAAAAATCAGTGCAAGTTATCTCTTGTATTTATTTCATGATCGGCTGCCTAAGTGCAGGATAAAGTTAATTTGAGTCTTCTACCCACCGGTGCACCGCATCCCTGAACAGGTCTTTATGGTGTTTTTGGCATGTGAGATGGCCACTTAACCGTCTCACATGATAATTAGAGGTGTATAAGAGGGCCCATGCCATTGTAGGTATGCATAGACAGGGGTTAACAACATTACTGACGACATCGACTCGTCGCGCAGGGTGAGCTCAGGAGAAACCACATGGGCGGTCGGCCAATCCCTGGATGAATATCTCATGCTCTGACTCCCTTTTCCATTCTTGTAAGTATCATAACACCTGTACCACAAAACAAAACTCACTTTTCCCCTTTCCTGAGACCACGACAACCTATGTAGTTGACAGCTCAGCACACGGCAGTTAGAGAATTTATTTAGTGTTTTTTTCCTCCTTTGAAAGACCTGGTATTGGTCTTTGTGTTCAGCCTCTTCTCATAATGCCATAGTAGTTACGACTAAATGAAAAAAATTGAGTTGTGGTAAATTATCAATAATTAATAAAAATGTGATTGGTGCTGGGTGGTGATAAACCTGTACAAAATAGATAACTTATCTTTAAGATAGGATGCTAGTGATAGCTGGTTTGTGGTTGGTTTCTGATTTGCACTTAAAAGAGTTCTGATATTTAAAAACAATATAAGTAAGTTCACATAGCTGTTTATTGCGTGAAACTGTTAGGGTGGTTAGGAAGAAGAGCCCTTCCTCCCCTATCCCTTCTTCAGATTGTGCATTGAATGGAGCATGTGAAAAGTACTTCCATGTATGTGTGGGCTAGAGTTCACCCAGTGGGAAGCCTTGCACCGACCTTGCGGTGATGGACTTTGAGGACAATTGGTTAACCTGCAGTCTGGAAGACTTCGAAGGGGCTCGACTCCTGGCTGCTACATGGGGGAGTCTTTGGGATCCACTTTCCCCTGTAATGTCATTTGTAGCCAGTGGAGTCGACCTGGATGAAGAAGATGGCCGAAACTTTTTGCTGTTCCTGGTGGTCGCCCCGCACGACCTTGTGAGTGGTTGAGTATTAGTCTTGTGGAGTAATGGAGACATCGGAGAATGGCATCCTCGACTCCCTTATCCTACTGGCTGGCTGGTGAAGAGACTGCTAAAGGGATGCACTGGACAAGTGCCACTGTGGAAGCCAAACGTGGAGAGTCGTGTTAA
The DNA here is from genome assembly GCA_002778355.1 of Clitarchus hookeri. Taxonomy (NCBI): domain Eukaryota; kingdom Metazoa; phylum Arthropoda; class Insecta; order Phasmatodea; family Phasmatidae; genus Clitarchus; species Clitarchus hookeri. The sequence continues at coordinate 436,095 of NQII01000655.1, forward strand.
GATGGTTATGATAATCACAGTGGGGTGCCCAGCGTACCTGAATTTTGGACAGCACATTCTTTCCCATCATGATGTTCTTCCTGTGTGTTTCATCATCCTAGATAGATAATCTGTTGGGTTAATGTTAGGTTAGGTACAAATAATTATATTTTTTATTTTGTTTGGGGCATTTCCTAGAGAGATGAAAAAAAAAATGGAATAATGTGTGTGTGTGTGTGTGAAAATATTAGTACATATTTGATTTGGTACAGTGTGCATTTCGCCATTCTATAACCATCAAATAAAAATAACTGCTAATGTTAGAAAAAGTATTTGTTCTTTTTGTGTTCTCTAGGCGAGAGAACTGTGTATTTTCGATGTGCCTGTATGTTTCTTTGATGCTGCCTTGCTATACCGCAAGGAAACCGGAGTATATATGATGGGTGTCCTAGCATGACGCGACTGGTGATAACTGGTAGCTGCGACTACTATTCTAGGGCATCAGAGGGTGAATCGTTGACCAATCCTGTCAGCTTGTAATTGCTGCCTCAACAACCTCAGTAAGCTTCAGAGCTCTCACGTCCAAGTCTCACCAGTGATGTATTCTTCAGAGAAGCTAAGATTTTCCATTTATTAAAAACAAATATACTCACGCCTAAGAACGTTCTGCATTTCGTATTCGCTGATGAGAACTAGAACTTTTTAAATTTATTTTAACTAATTATTTTTTTCTTCTTTAATGAATAATTGAAATTAAATCGTTAAGTTCAAATGACAGGAAAGGAAGTTTCTTCCCAGATATTAGGATTTTCAAGTGATTATATCGGATGAAGGATATTGTAATTCGTGTTCCCCTGGAGGTAATTAATTAATTATGGTAATTTGAAAAAGATTTTTGTAGAGTTGTAAAACAGTTTTTTGTTAAATTGTTAATTATATAACTTGTGGGAATACAAATTACTGCATGGTGGGCTAATGTGTTACTGCGATTTTTTGGAGATTAAATATTTATTCATGGTTTTTTTTAGAATGCACAACTTAAGAAGGAACTTGGCTGGTGAAGCCTTAATTTCAGGTAATTCTTTTGTCGGGATCTGTTGAAACAAAAAAAAATAAACAACTAATACTACTTGGCCACACTTAGCCATATGGTCATCTGAGGTGTTGTCATTATACTGATTATTAAGAAAAGTTGTCACACAACAGACATTTATAAGTCTTGGGAATAGATTTGGAAGAAGAAATGATTACATGTTACATTATAGGTAAAAATCGGTGCCTCTGCCCCCCCCCCCTTTTTTAGGACACCCCATCCCATTGATGTTGTCCTCCCTTAGGAGACAGAGGGTTGGGTGTTCTTCTTCTGAGGTGTCTGTGTTGTGTTATTGTTATATTGTGGAGTGTTAATGTTTTTGTTATTGCGTTGTGTTGTTTTTATTATTAGTATTGATGTCTGTGTAGTGTTGCCTTGATGAAGTGTAAGCAGTCCCGGCAGGCCCCGCCCGCCGGGGCCGCCCTGGCCAACAGAGATTAGTTGTCCGGTGGGACGACCCCGCCGACACAGCCCCGGCAGTCCCCCCCCCCACTCTAGGTGTTGTTGTATAGCCCTAGGTAGGGAACAAGCGCCCCCGCCGAACCCCGCCTCCGCTATGGTCCATTTCATATAAGAAGGCCAGATTCTGACAGTCAGTGAGTGGCAACTTGACGTATACGAAATAAACAAAGTGACATTTACAAAATCCTGTATCAGCTGATGCACGAACGAACAAAAGTTAAAATAATGTTGGCTATTCTGAGTGCACTGCCGATTCACATCAGAAAAGCAGAAAATACGCGAATAAGAAAGAGTTCTTTGATTTATTAATACATTTTATTTGACGAGTCCACAAAACAATGGTTGTTAGTGTTAAAAACTAAACTTCGTAATAATGTAGTTATGTATAGGTGTTCAAGATGAAATGTACAATAGAACGATACGACATGGAAAAGTTTTCTGAAGTTGTGCTAACTTCAGAAAGCTTTTTCACGTTGTATCATCCCTCTCAAACTTAGCTTTCAACACATCCTTGATATTAATTCCAAAAGCATACAGAAATATTGCATAATACTATTGAATTATTTTTTCTAATAATTTGACGAAATGACACGAATTTGAAATATATTTCCAGCCCGTAATATAAGAACTATCAACTTTAAAAAAGCTGCTATCTGTTGACCAAAAAAAGGGTCGCTCAAACTTCGCTGTGATGGGCTGTGCGCGCCATCTGTTGGATCGTTTTTGAAGTATTACCAGCCAGAAATGAACCGCTTTCCTGCGCGATATATAACGAATTTACAAACAGATGCCAATAGTTATATTTTTCCATGAGTTCTGCATAATTTTGAAGTTACATATATTTCATGTACAATGATTTAGAGTACAAGTAATTTATATTCGGCCAGTAATCGTTCGTCTACATACATTATACGCCATATTGGTCTCTCGAAACCCATCTCCTTGTTTCCGTAGAAAGTGAGACATGCGTGAATAGTTTTTAAGCAATTCTAATGTTATTCCACGGGACATATTTCCAACTCGGATATATTAGCTATAATGTCCAAAGTGTGATAATATATACAACAGACCGTCTCGCAAATGTTAACTCAAATTCACTATCTCAGACAAATTAAAAAAGAGTTAGCAAATATTTAATTATTTGCAACATTTTAAATTGTACTTTTATTACCTTCTTAATATTTTAAAGAGCCGTCAGTCTTAAAATATCTTAAAATTTGTTTAGCATAACAGTACAATGACAAGTGAATTAGCTGCCAGCGTGTTGATAAAAAATACAGCCCCGAATTTACCGACCAGCTGATGGCGGAAGGATACATAGTCAGATGTAAACAGTGGCGCTACCTTCGCCGAGCTGTCAAAAAGTGGCCTTCTAATATAGTACAGAATATACCACCCCGACCGACCGGCCCACAAGCAGACTAGCCTTTCGGCCGGTTCACAAGGGCCACCATTAGTCGGCACGGCGCCGCCGGACACCACCGACTGGCCGCCCGCCCCCGTCCCAGAGCTATGTACGTGTATTTATGTCTGTCTAATTATTTCCGTTATTATTAAGAATTTAACTTTAATAAATTGAAATTTTCGAATTTAAACTTTGTGTTTTCGGCACAGATTTTAACTTTCGTGATATTTTAATTTTAATTTTGAACTTTTAACATAAATTTTTATTATCTTGTAAACCACTGCAAGTGAAATACTACTGGTTACATTTCGGGAATTTTGATTTTAAGGGTTTACAAATTGCTGGAGTTCTACGTGGTCTTGGGAATCTATGGGGTCATGCACTCTGTTCTTATGAGTGCGGGAAGGCAGCTGTTACTCCAGGCGCCCGTGAATTTTACTGAATTTTATTTTACCGAATTTACTTTGTTTTCTCAATCCCTTCTCTTTGCAGAGAAGGGCGAGCTTTAACTACGATACTATTATTATTAAAGAGAAAGAGAAACGATTCCCGCCAG
>NQII01000655.1:439611-491493 GCA_002778355.1 Clitarchus hookeri
GGACTAGTAAACAAGCCTTTCGGCGCGACACCGCCAGGACTCGTCTGCCGCCGCCGCCCCGACCAGCCGACCCACCAGTAAACTAGACTTTCGGCCGGTCGACCAGGGTCCCCACCTGCCGACCCGATCTGTTGACACAGGAAGAGAATACACTCTTTTATTCAGCAACTGGTCGCGATCTTTTGAAACAAACTCCTTTTCTTCTTGTAAATGACATCAGCACTGCCCTCAACAGGTAGAATGTGTTTCAGATGGTCTACAATATTTACTGAGTGATGCATTTGAACATGTGCTTGAAGAGTAACGGTCGGCGAGTTTTTTTCTCAATCCTATGTTCAATGTTCGATATTTGTTTCGGCTTACTGCAAACGATCAACAGTAGGATGATCGGGAAAAACATCGAGAGAGTTCCTTCTATTCCCATGACAAGTGTGCACGAGCTTATTATACTTAATTTCGGGTGATCTAGCCATCTTAAATTCTTGAACTTGTGATTTTCAAGTGAGAAGATGGTGGCGAAAGGACGAGTTGATTCCAGGCAGATGGCAGAGAGACGCCTTTTACCATGTAAATAAGTAAAAAGTACTTTTCTGCTATGTAGGTGGATTTAATTGGTAGATATTCTGGGGCCAGCACAAGTAGTTATAGATATCATATTCTAGTCAAGTTGTGTCCCTTACTTGTTCACATACCACAATATTTATGTTCAGACTCAGAGTTTGTCAAATAGGAACTGTAGGCTAGTCTAAATAAATATCTCGGCAATGGTTCCAGTATTTATGTTCAAACCTTTTTAGGTACTGCCAGGCAGCTTGTCAATTAATTACTTTTTAGTTTATTTTTGCTGAATCCTCGGCCGTGACTGTCTTCACTCATTGATAATGTTGATATGTTTATTATGTTATACAGAGATGTTTTCCAAATTGTAAACAAACTAGATTGTTGTTATTTTCTTTGATGTGTATTAAATTGAGCCATGAACCAAACATTTAATTTTTGCTTTCTACAGGTAGTTAGCTACACCCCCATTGAGAATTTATTATTATTTATATTATTTGACATTTAATGATAGCTGTAGAAAGAACTGTTGACCTCCACACTCATTCGGTCCCTCGCTCTTCCCTCTCATTTATCAATAAAGATAATAATGAGTTATATTCTATTAAAGAAACTGGGGAAAATATGTCCAAAATGTAAAGAAATCAAAGATTTAAATTTGTTTCGTAAATTGGAAAGATAAAGTATAATTTCTTGTATGACTTTAGAATTTATGAAAATGAATACAAGAGACTATGTAGAAAGAAAAAAATTAAGTACTTAGTGTGTGGATTATTCGTATTGTGTACCCAAGCTGCATAAAAATAATCATATTGTGTATCCTATATTACAAAAAAGTTGATAAAAATCTCACCAATTTTGTATCCAATTCTACCCTGTCAGAGACCATGTAACAATAGAAAGTTTCTCCGTCATGTATCCAACAGGCTCGCAACCAACCCATTTCAACAAAATGTTTCCCCTGGAATATCTATGTGACAAACGGAACCCGGACAAAAATTTTCAGTTCACATATCCAAACCAAAAGGAGGAAAACGTTGCATTACCCAATTTGTTGCAACCAGAGTATCCAAAACAAAAGTGGGGAAAAGGTGACATAAACTATTTGTTTCGACTGACGAATCCAGATGCAAAACAAACACTTTGTCTAAAAATTTCCTTTGGCATACCCAAAGGGCATTCGAGGTATTTTGGATACACAATCCGAAACAATTTACCGCAAAAAGCTATTATTTCAACTTGAATACACTACTCTTAATTAAGTGAAATGAATATCACTATATTTCTTTTTCGATCAACATGTTTTTCTCTTCAATGACAAAATGTGCCGAAAGATTAAAAAAAGAAGGATTTTTAATCCCCACCCCCTTTAATAAAAAAAAAAGTACTTATTGGAAGCCTCATATGTTATTCATAAACGAACCTGGATGTTGTATGCTTTGTAAATGCGTTATATCAACTTCATCTCAGAACCAAGTTAGTAATCACATTTTGGATACACTATAGGAATCAATTTACCAAAAAAAAAAAAAAAATGTTATTTCAACTTTGAATACACTATTCGTACTTGAAAAGGGCGGTAGGAATAGTGAAATGACAACTTTGAGAAAACTGTGGGTTGTTTGCCTAGCAAGGGGGTAACGATTCGTTACCCCCTTGCANTGCATCGGCACCTTCAGGTCAACCACAGCGGCGAACTGTAATATACATATATTGCCAGGGGGTAACGATTCGTTACCCCCTTGCAAATCACCATAATTGCTATGTTAAATGTGTTGTTGTATCTCAAAATGTTCCTAAAAGAGAACCTGACACGCATCCCGACGCACGAGCACTGCACCTGTGTACCATAAGGAACAGCGACGTATCGCAACAACAACACATGGCAGTGCTCGACGAGGCAGAGGCCACATGTCTAGAAGACGGTGACTAGCACGAGAGCTAAATCAGCATCCATCCCGACCACATGGTCACTATATGGCCCATATAAGAATTAAACTAACAGTTATTGAGTGTGTGATGATGTGATCATTTAAAGTGCAGTTAGTGATTGTCGGCGAAATGGTCTTTCACTTGGGGGCACAGGGGTATGATACAGTGCGATATGACATCCAGGTATATTTTACTAATGCCATCAGGATTGTCGACTACAACAAAAGGTAAGTTAATTCAAAAGAGTACTTAGGAACAGTGAATGGGGCAATTTGCTTGGAATTTAATTTTCAGCTTTTAGAAAAGTTAACCAGACACTGGACTGATGCCGGTAGTGGCAGCTGTCACTTGGGATGCATGGCTATTCCAGCAGAAGAACAACCCCCTTAGCATTTAACAAAAATTTAAATAAGTTTCCAATTAAACAGGTCTATGAAATTATGTTTTATTTTGCAAGTGAAATGCTTTTATGATCAGCCTGTTTGTGTTTATAAAATAACATAACATTTAAATTGCAACTGCCCCAATGTCAGTAGATAAAACTTAATGTATTCAACTAGGTAAAATTCTTGTGTAAATTTAAAATTTGCAATTTTCTGTGTTGGGCTTTTGTACATTGTAGGTTTAAGTTTAATTTTTACAGTTAACAACCACACATGGCTGCTAGTCGCTAGCCACCACATTTGGCTTCATCCAGTTCATTACAGGCCCGCATCTGGAAGAGGACGTGCATGTGAGAGGCTGTCAATGTTTGCCACAACCGAGTTAGTTTGCAATAGTCCTATAATAATACAGTTCTGCTAACAATTTATCTGCAAGACAAACCCACCTGCAGCTAGCCGATCTACACATTTTATTAAATGATGGGTTTTTGTGTTCAGAGGAAGATGAGAAATTAGGTTAGGTGTGCGGTACAGGTCTTATGGCACTTACAAGGATGGAAAATGAGGGCCAGAGTATGAGATACTCATCGAGGGATTCGTCGATCGCCCACGTGGCATCTCCTGAGCTCACCCCGTGCGACGACTCGACATCATCAGCAATGTTGTTAATCCCTGCCTATGCCTACTTACGAGGGTGTTGGTCTCCTCATACACCTCTAATTATCATGTGAGACTGTTAAGGGGCCGTCTCACATGCCAAAAACACCATAAAGCCATGATCAGGGGTGCGGGGCACCAGTGGGTAGAAAACCCATTGTTATTTTACATGGCCATTAGTGAAATAAAAACCAGATATCACTTGCACTGAGACTTACTCACTATTTATTCCCTAATATAAGGCACTTAAATGGTTCCAGCAACAAAGCATGCTGCCAGCCGACACTATCAAAGAGAGATGTAGCCGATGAAAATTAATTACGTGAATTAAACCCCCGGCACGTTTCGAGCTGGTGGGGCAGACAACAGCACTGCCCCAGGCTAAGCCAAGAAGTGAAGCCAATTAAGTTCCAAATTAAAATAAATAACTACTGATACACAAAAAACCAGTACAAGATGCTGAAGAGCCCGGGGGAAATCAGTGAATTTCCATTCCCTCAGCACATGCAGAAACAACTGGTCGAGAATGGCAGGCCTGCTAGGGACCCTTACTCGAAAGCATGCCACTTGTATAAAAAATACACTAGCACATTTACTGGGAAAACAGATACATACAAAACACTTATACATGACTAAAATACAAGAACACTTTACATTATTAATTTGCATGAGCAAATTCAGCATAACAAGAAATTGAATTGGAAATAAATTTGACATGCATCGTAATTTAAATATGCTACGAGGCTGTCTCACCCGGTCTGTTGTGTGTACATTGGGTTTGTTTATGTTTTGGCATTTTGATTTTTATTAATGAAAAAATCACTTGCACTCTAATTTATGGAAATTTCAGTGTCGCAGCAGGTGGCTCGCAGTGGTAGAGTCCACTCTGACCCCAGGAGGGGCGTGGGTAGCCATTATCGAATACGTGTTTTACAAAGCCTGTTTTTACTGGGGCGCAAAACACGGGGTTTATTTTCAGATATTGAAGCCCAAAAATTATTGAACATTTTACATACTCAAACTACTTGCACAACACACATGGGGATGTAATCAGTGAATGGAGAGGGTACACGAGGGGTTTTGTGTAAACGGTAACCACTGTGTACCCCTCAATGCATTTACTTTCTCGGCAGTTTTCTTATTGGGGACGTCTCTTGACAGTATTGGTCGGCCCGAATTATCATGCCCCCAAAAGATCTCTCTTCAGGGCATGAAAGCAGGATGGCACTTGACTGCAGCAGTATCCAGATTGGTGGTGCACCCCAGTGCACATCGTCAGTACAAGAGTCATGGATGGGGTGTATGCGCGAATTGTCCTGGAAGTGGGAGTTGATGACCTTGGAGCAACTCCACTGGGGTTTATTGGGTGGCGAGGTTCACGTGAGTGTGCAATGTAAACAGCGCCGCTGGCAGCTGGTCGGCCCAGGATGTGTAGCTTTCACTCACGCACAACCTACACTGAGATTTGAGCTCTTGTTTTTTTTCTTTCTGTTGGATTTGCATGTGGATTATAAATGGTCGTAGTATTATGCACAACACCCCATCTCGTGCAACACTCGCACCACTTAATCCAGTAAATTGGGTACCATTTTCTGATAGCACTGTGCATGGGTATCCCAATTGTGGGAAAAATTCAGTTTCCAACTGTTTTGCTGTGCCCTTCGCATGCGCACAGTATATTGTGTATGCCTCCACCCATCTATAGAATAAGTCTGTTACCAACAGCACAAATCTCTTCCCTGTGTCAGTACGAGGGTATGGTCCCATGAGATCTAGGACAACTCTCTCAAAGGGTTCAGTTGGCAGTAATGGTACCTGTTGTTGTGTGCCATCTGTGAGCCGACTTTTGAGACAATTACATGACACACAAACATATTTGCGAGTATCGCATGAAATGCTTGTCCAATAAAAATGTCTGTGCGATGAGCTGGGTTTGCAGTGTACCTGGGTGGCCTGCAGCTTCTGTGTCATGCGTGAACTGTATTACTATGCCATGGGCTTCATGTAGTATGTAAGTAGTCCTTATTAACTTGTGATCTTTACACGGGATTCCAGGTTGCCGTTTACAATGCACCATCTGTCGTCAGTTGTTGTGGCACACTCCCCTGTTACTGGGCATGTGTTTTCACCTGTATTACACGCATATCCATGTCAGTGAGAGCGGGATTCTGAGAAATAGTGGGTCAGTGCGTGCATGTAACAGTACCCTATGCTAGAGCAGGGTGGGCAGGTAGAGAGGGGGTTAGAATGCTCTCCTACTCTTCTTCGTCGCATGCTATTGTCTGGCCCGGCAACCTTAAGAGCGCATCAGCAAGCTGATATTCTGACCCTGGGACATGTTGCACTTCGAAGACAAAAGAATGCCAAAATAGGACCCATATATAAGCTTGCTGTGAACTTCCTTAGTATTGTGCAGCGCGACCTGACACCTAATGTCCATGAGCAGAGTGAAGCATTGGTAGTCCACGAACTGCCTGAGTATTTGATGGAACAAACTACAATTAAACATTCTCGCTCGTTTATGTCGTAGCTGTATTCCACTGGGCTGAATTTCACACTACTGTAGTCGATAATGCATGTATTGTCATCATCACTTAGCTGAAATAACATGGCACCAAGCCCTTGCTCACTCACATCGGTTTGCAGGTACAGATGATGCCTCGGGTCGTGGCGTGAAAGTGCAGGGAAATTGTGGAAACTGACTTTTGTGTTTGCAAAACTTTCAGAATGTTCGTAAGTCTATTTAAATTTCGGCTATGGTGAAAGTAGATTAGTAATTGGAGCTGTTATTATTGCAAAATTCTGTATATATTCACTTAACTAGTTTACTAAGCCGAAAAATTTGCATAACTGTTTACGGGAAGAAGGTTGCGGGTAGTCATCAATGATGCTTAACTATTATGGAGTTGGGTAGTTACCGTTTTCATCAACAAGGTGACCAAGAAATTGGATGTATGCTTTGCCTAGGTGACACTTTTTGTTGGTGCAAATGGGACGGTTAATAGTGAGGTATTAAATTACGAGTGACAAATGATGCTCGTGGTCATCCCAAGACTCTGACAAAATCACTACATCATTGAGATAACCCATCATTAACTCAGCTATTTTGCCATCGAGCACCTGCACCATCATTGCTTGGAATGTAGCTGGAGCAGTTTTCAGGCCAAATGGCATGGCCTTGAACTCAAAGCGATGTCCTTCTGGATTGGTGATTGCTGTTTTATGCTGGTCTTCTTGTTTTACTGGTATTTTCCAATAACCAATACGGAGATCTACAGACATCAGATATTTAGCATGGCCAATGCTGTTGAAAGCATCTTTCACATTGATGAATGGTGGTGAAGCATTTCAAGTAATGAGGTTAAAGGCCTGAAGTCAATGCAAATCCTCCGGTTTCTGTCATTTTTAAGAGCTGAAGTGATAGCGGAATTAAAAGAACTGTCAGTGGTTTGAATGGTACCTACATCTAGCATTTCTCATATGTATTCCTCAATTATCCAATGTTGGCGAGGTAGGTAATGTTGAGGTGTGGTGTACACTGATTTGGAGTGTGTTAACAGAAAGCAATGTCACATAGCTAGTTGAGAAGGCATTGTATGACATCATGGTACACAGACGGCACGGCATGGTCTATCTCATTCAGCAGCACGTCCGGTGTGCAACTCGCGGTTCGCGGGTCCAAGGTAGATACAGTCTGGCATTCCTTTTGGCTGCCTAACAGGGGGTCCAATACCGTGTTTTGCTCCATTAACCATGGCATTCCGAGTATTGCATCCTCGCGCAATTCGCGTGAAACAAAAGCTGTTGTGGTCATTTCAATGTCCCTAATGCGCACTGTTATTTTCACTTCGACTATGGTTTCACTGGCATTTGGTAGCTAGCTGAACAGTTTGGTTTTGCTGGTTTAATTTTGCACACATCTACCAAATATACACAAATAAAATTATGAGAAGCATCTGTATAAATTAAAACCTGGCACTGCTGGTTATTCAAAATTACTGGAATGCGAATGATTTGGTTTTTGTTACTGCAAATTTGAGAAGTATGTACCTGTTGCGGAGTCTGTCCAGGATCAACACTGATTTCCCGGGAGTAGGTGACCTCTGGTTGCTCTACCCCATCCTGTCGTTTCCCGACTTCGGTTTCTCGTTACACTGCGGTTTAGGGTGGTTCGGTCACTCATCATGCCAGTTGGCAATGGCCATCGCAGCAATGGTAGGCAGACGGCGGCGATCCACGTCCTGAGGAAGTTTTAACCTGGTCCCTTTGGTCCTTTTTCTCTGAACCAGGTCCATCACTAGGGGGTGTGGTTTTCGGCGGTTTGGAACTTTCTCAGATCTTCTAGAGTCAGTGTCCTTCACAACTGGCCCCCCTTTTGCCTCATATTCCCAGTACCGACGCGGACGCGCGAAGTTGCGACGTGGTAGCACAGGTGTTGTTGTGGAATTTGTTCTATAATCACTATTAGAGCGCATGAAATCTTCCACTGAATAATGGATGAGTGGGGCGTGTTCACAGCGGAATTCCGGTCGTACAGTTCTGGCCAATACTTCCAGTATCTCCTTTGTTGATATGTGAGGGTGGTATGTAACCACTAAATTAATTTTCTGAATGGCAAAATTAGACAACTGTTCATTGGAAATATTATGAAAATGAAAAAAAAAAAAAACATTGATATTTGCCATGGAAGAATTGGTGATTGCCAGACATTATTCAGAATATGCAAACAAAGCATTGATATGTGCCAACAAATAATTAGTGATTTCCAGAAAAAAAACTCGGAAATGCNAATGGCAAAATTAGACAACTGTTCATTGGAAATATTATGAAAATGAAAAAAAAAAAAAACATTGATATTTGCCATGGAAGAATTGGTGATTGCCAGACATGATTCAGAATATGCAAACAAAGCATTGATATGTGCCAACAAATAATTAGTGATTTCCAGAAAAAAAACTCGGAAATGCAAGACAAGATGCTATGGTACACTCGCATCGCCTCGCCGACATTTCCCAGGTTGTGATCGTCAACCCCAAATCCGATAGTTTGTGACACATGATGTCCTTGCACATGTCGGGCAAAGCAAACCGAGAAATTGCCTTCGCCCTATGTCAGCATCGATCTATCGCCAAAAATATGAAATGCCTCTACGATAAAAATTCGAAAGCCAAGGAATTGTACAGGAACAGGTACATTCCGAAAGGTGTGAATTTTCTGATTTGCATGAAAAACTGGCTGAAGGAATTAAAAGTGCCGTATTCGGCCTGCAATAATATCGTGTATTTTGGACAGCTAAAACTCGGAGCAAGTCGTATTGTTTTTACATAGTATTATTGCATCATCTAAAGCTTTGAAGAAAATGTAATTTGTGTGCAAAATCGAAAAATAGTGAATTTTCACCATCCAAGTAGCGACTGGTATGTAATACTGCATAAAGCGATTTTGGGTTTGGTCAAGCCGAGTATATGTCAAGATGGCACCCGCCCGAGAATCCCTTGACATGCCATCGACATAGCAACTGATATGCTATACTGCATATAGTGATTTTGAATTTGTTCATGTCGAGTATATATCAAGGGGGTGTCCGCCCAGGAATCCCTTGACATACCATCCAAATAGCAACTGATATTCTATACCACATAAAGCGATTTTAGATTTGGTGAGGCTGAATTTAAGTCTAAACAAGGCACCCTATGAATGGTTTAGCTGCTGGACACATTTGGGTCAACTACTGCGGCGAATGAAAACAGCAATATTTTTTTATGTCATCGTTTTAAATTGACAATCCAAGTTTCGCACACACAGCATATTCATGTGAATTGGTCGTCGAAAAGACTCATCACACTTGCACTCATATACACATATGCAAACGAAAATGAAACATAAAACCCACTCGGACTCACAAACAATAATGAAACATAAATTCCACTGGCACACACAAACAAAAACGAAAACTAAATCATCACTCACACACATGCAAACGAAAACGAGATCATCAATCGCACACAACATGCATAAGAAAATTAAAAATCATCAATTGTGCACACACACACACAGGTGAACAAAACAGTACACTCACACTAGAAAACAAACAAAAAAGTATATATAAAGACTCGAGCTTGAAAATCTTACGGCCCAAAATACTGTCAGTAGATGAGGCCGAAGTTCCATCATCCCCATCGATCTTCAAAGTGGCAGCATGCAGCAGCATCGAGTGCAGGCATTCTCCATACAGATTGTACTTTTTCCAGATTTATTCGGCCATGTAGCCTACCCACGACTTTTTCCTGTGGCCAAAGCAACGGATTCGTATCTCACAGAGCACCAGTTCCTCTTGATGTTTTGAGTGTGCACCCTGAGTGTCTCACCATCGAGTCTTGACCACCTTGCCTGGCCTGCTTATATGTTTCCCGTACGTGAGGACCTATTCTATGCACACCTGATGGAAAAAGTTGGACCAGGTGACGACCTTTCTCCCCGAGAACTGTAGCTCGTAGATCGTAGTTTGCTGTCGCTGGTATTTCACAAATCACCAGAACAAACACAGTTTGATTATGTTTGAATCGTCGATGAAACTGCCCAGCCTAGCAGAAACTTTTAAATTGCACTTTGTTCTGTCGTCAAGTCACCTTCTGCACAAGTAAAACAGGCCCCTGTTGTCGACAAGTTTCGCTTCACCAGCGCCACAGCATTCGCACTTTATCGACGGCTTCATGATGCCACGCTCGATTAAAAACATGTTTTCATCAGGTGACGAGTAAATCGCTTGCCTGGCATTCAACACTGTTATCCTGCACCCACCACACACCATATGATGATTTCTGCTTCTGTGGAGATGGCAAAGTCCTTGGATACGTGATACGAAACAGAATGGTAAATTTTTTGCATTGGTACTTTATACGACACTCGCGTGCTTACTGTGGTTTTCCCATTTAAGTACGCAATACAAAACAATTACCAGACCAGTGATCATTTCGTATTGTGTACCCAAACTGGACAAAAAACATCATATTACATATCCTATATTACCTAAAAAGTGATCAAAAACTCACCAATTTCTTGCCCAATTCTACTCCAGCAGAGCAAATAATGGTCGAAAGTTTCTCTTTTGCATTTCCAGGAGGCCTGTGACGACCTCATTTCGACAAAATGTTTCCTCGGGGGTATCCACATGACAAATGGAACCCAGTCAAAAAGTTTCAGTTCGCATATCCAAATCAACATCGGGAAAACAGTGCAATTCCCAATTTATTCCGACCAGCATATCCAAAACAAAAGTGGGAAAACAATGCGGTAACCTATTTGTTTCGACTGGCGTATCCAAGTGCAGAACTGACACTTTGTCTAAAAATTCCTTTTGTGTATCCAAGGGGCTTTCGAGATATTTTGTATACACAATACGAAACAAGTTACCCCTACAGCTGCTATTTCTACTTTGAATATACTGCTATTACTTGAGTGAAATGCTAATACCTTTTTTTTTTTGCAATCGGTATATTTTTTCAATAACAAAATGTGCCGAAATATGATCAAATACTTTGGAATATTATAAAAAAATATGTTTACTTGTAATGAAAAACATCCATCATACAAAAAGGGGCGATTTAGTGTATGCACTTGATTTAAACACAATATGTACTAATTGGAAGCCTCGTATATTATTCATAAACGAACCTGGATTGTATTATTTTTTTATGCATTCTGCCATCTTCGTCTTTGAACCAGGATACGAATTGCATTTTGGATATGCAATACGAAACGATTTTCCCAGAAAAAAAATTTTGAATCATGTCAACCACAACAGATCTTCAGATCAACCACAACAGCGATTGCAAATCGAGTCGTTCTAGTTGCCATGTTAAATGGCACTTTTAGATCAACCGCAATGGCGAACTGTAATATATATTGCCAAGGGGTAACGATATGTTACCCCTTACGCGTCTCCGAAGTTGCCATGTTAAATGGCACCCTAGGTGAACCATAACAGCGAACTGTAATATTCAGGATAATTCACAGCTCCCACATCACTCCATGTAGTCAACGACACAACACCGGGTGTTCGCGAAAAAACCGTGATTACTATACCCTATATGTACCCTCGATTGGTAGAAATTCCATTCCCTCAAACAATCTCTTGGTAGGGGTACTGGGACGGGGGTGAGCTTTGAAATTGCAAATGGGAACATGGGTCGTATATGGTATCTTTTAATAGATTGTCTAAAAGGAAACAACATTTATTAAGACAGTTGTTTTCTGATGTGCACAGTTTATGCACAATAAAACTGAACGAAAAGTATTTTTATTCTTACTACAATCAAATGGAAATCAACGAAACATGTTGTTTTTCTGGCTTGCATACCTTGTTTATATACAATCAAAAGGACGTCGGGTGTACTGTAAATGCCAGTAGAGAGAACTACCGTGAAATGGGAACTGTGAGCTCTCACTCACACACATCTATCTTCATAAGTGTTCAAGATGTCGACCATCCTATATCAGACACGACTCTGCTCTCCTTTTTACGTTCGTGGTTGCTTGGAAAACCTCAGCACAGCTGAAAGATCCACATACTGCTCTGATTCCATCTTTCATGTCTTCCTTCATATCTGGATGCATGCCATAGACGATGTCCTTAATACTCCCCCACAATAGAAGTAATTTGTGGAGAAGTCTGGAGAATGTGGTGGCCAACCTACAAAAACTATTCGTTCAATCCACCATCTGGGGAATAACGTGTCAGCAACTAGCCGAACTCTGAGTGAAAAGTGAGCAGGTCAGCCATCCTGTTGAAGCCACACTGTTAATCACAGAGCGAGAGGGGCATCTTCGATCAGCTGATACAAAACATTCTGTAGGAAGAATGCATACGCAGCACCATTCAATTGACGTTTAAAAAAATGGTCCTATGACACGATGTCCGAGAAGGCCACACCAAGTATTAAGGCTCTACACATGCTGGTTATACACTTGACGGAGCCAATGCGGGTTGACTGCAGACCAATAATGGGTATTATGTATGTTAACGTCACCATTACTCTTGAATGTGGCCTCATCAGTCCACAAAATGGTGC
Organism: Clitarchus hookeri; assembly: GCA_002778355.1. Lineage (NCBI taxonomy): Eukaryota > Metazoa > Arthropoda > Insecta > Phasmatodea > Phasmatidae > Clitarchus > Clitarchus hookeri. The sequence continues at coordinate 452,213 of NQII01000655.1, forward strand.
GATGGAAAGCACGGTCCTTGCTCAGGTACCAGTTTGTTTTACAAAGAGTAACTGCAAAATAACCACTGATCAGTAGTCTGATATCTTTACTAACAATAATCTAATACCTTATTTACTGTTGCCTCTACCAAGGCTTGAGAAGGGAAATATGATAATTTACCCGTATACACCTTGTGACCTACTTACTTTATTGTATAGTCCTTCATATTAAATAATTATTCCTCAAAATAAAAACCAACTAATCTCTCTTACATTTTTACTGTATAATCAAAGTAATAAAAAACGATACAAGAAAAATATTAAAAAATTAAGTATCCATCTTATTAATCTAAATTGTAGTCTGTCTGCCTTTATTAAGTTTTTTTTTCTGTTTCTTTTCCTTGCCATTCTCACATTGTCTTTCTATTTCTTTCACTTTTTCCTCACGACCTTTCTCATACTGTACTTTATTCGTTTCCTTTTACCTACTTTATTTAATCTGCCCCTCCTTTTTCTTTTCTTTTTCCTCACTACTTTTCTGACCCTTTAGTTCAATCTTTTATTTCTCCTTATTATACTTTTCCTGAACAGTATGCCATAGCCTTGTTTCACTCTAGGATACCCCCCCCCCCTCACACTTAAAATATAACCTTTTATTTTGCTCTCAGCAAACCTTGCTTGTTGCAACTTAACAGCTTATCCCAATCGCTGCTTTACTTCATTATTACCATTTGGTTGTACCCCCAAACCTAAAGTCTGCCTTCCTGTATTACATTTCTCATCGACTTCCTGACTTCACAACCTCTTGGTACACTCTTTTCAAAATTATTAATCTGCCTCTGCAATTGATTTTTTCTTAAAGGAACTAACTGCGTGACCTATAATCAATTCTGAATTTTTACCCTCAGTATTAACCTCTTTACTTTTATCGTCACAATCAGTAATAACTTTTTTGTTTACATCATTGCTGTTTTTATTATCATTATTTGTGGCTGTTAATGTTGATAGATTTTCTAACCTATTATTTTCTGATTTAACCATCCCCCCCCCCCAGCTTTCTNTCCTTGTTATTAATATTTAATTTTTTCTGTTTGTCACCTATTTTCGTGTTTAAGCTCCTCTGCAAGCTCCTGTTGTCCTTTCTTTATTGACAACAGGATATTGTAAATTTTTGACCATGTAGTTTTATTTGAGGAATTCTGTGTCATTATTTATTTCAATTACGACTTGCATAGTTACGAATTAGTCAATAATATCAACATATCCTGTATACAAAATAAATCGTAGCGAATTTACTTGCAATAATATCAACATAACCTGTACACAAAATAACTCGTGTCGAAATTACTTGTTTTTATTGGCTTGACTGTGATGGCTTCACTGGTGCAAATTGACCAGTTCTTACTTACAGTTTTACTGCTGCTGCGTTAGTATGTAGTCGTCTCGTACCTGGACCTGCGTTGTTAATGGAGCACTGGAACTGCCGGTAACTTGGTGCTGTGCTGTTCGCAGATCCAGAGTCTTTCGGTGCGGTTAATTCGCCACGCGGCTGGGCAGCCATGTTTGTACGTTGCTAACTGGAACAGTAGTTTTAATCGTCGCCCCAAGGCAGGGCAGCCATATTTGTAACATTCCACGTCAGGGATTGATGAATGGAAGTTGCAGCTCAGTTAGCTGGATCGGCAGAAGCATGAAACTGTAAAGGTGCCAAACAAATATAAATAAAATCCAATTTTTTTTATTGCTCTGTACTTTTATTTATCAATCAAATGAAACAGTTCACCTACAATCTTGAGGTATGCAGAGTACGAACAGGTTTACAGGCAAACTAGCAGAGAGCAGCGCCACAGTCGTTTAATTATTTATTTAGGTCTTGAAAACTTTCCTCCCAAGAAGAAATACAGGTAGCGACCTCCTACACCGGCGGAGAAATAAATGAGCAGAATAAATTCGCTGGTATGGGGGATATTTGCCATGCCCAACGCGGCCTCGACGAGTGCTGTTTGTCTACTGCTTGTCCTTCACAGTTACAGGGCGATATATCCGAATTATTTGCTTCTGCGTGCTTATCGCCCCCTCCCCCCTTTCCCAAGATAAGGGCATGGCATCCCACACCAGCCTAACTGCATCGTCGGTAAAAAAATAATCCAAGCTTCCAGAAAAAAACTGTCGACGCAGTCGGAAAAGCTTCTATCTTCTAAAACTGATGCTCAACAAAAACTAAGATTTAGAAAAAGTAAACGTATGCCCGATAAACGAACTACCATGATAAACGAACAAGTCCAGCAAGAACTTCGAATCCCGGTAATTAATATATTGCATCGTTACACCCTCCTCTTAAAAATTGAATAATGTTAAAGTCCAAGATGAGATGCTGGAAAAATTAAAGTCATGCAGATTACAAGTCTTTTTTATGTTAACATTAATATTTTATATTATTAAAATTTTTTACATGTTTAAGTGTAATCGATGGAGATTACAAGTTTTTTCACATCACCATACCCGAACCCCTGCTTTTTTTTATTTTTATAAAACTGAAATTAATTTTTGTCAAAAAAACTCACAGAATTAAGGGGAATTCAGTGCAAGTTAGGGGCTATTTCACATTTTCATACACATTCTAACCAGTAGACATTTTTGTGTACAATAAATAAGGTTCACGTTTACCATAATAATTGGGTTCGGATGTTCGATAATTATGATACACAAGTACATTGACCCATTTGTCGTATACCATAGTTATAGTGAAGGTGTACCATAATTGATAAATTAGTACCAAATTGAATCTTTGTCCTTCAGGCATTCCAACACACACATAAAAATTAACCCAGGTCAAACAATTAGTAAGATACCAACAAAAATATTAAAATGCATACCATAATAATCTCGACTACCCACAAGCATTATAAAGAGCCATCGGCTCTGATAATTTCAATGACATCATTACAGTATTGATAGTAATGACCTTGAAATCGGCCTCTATAAGTGTGAAATATGGAAAAAGGTGTCAGTCAGAGTGGATCATTTCAAGAGCAATTATCTCTTCAAGTAGAAGATCAAGGAAAATATGAGAAGGAATAAAAGGTAATTTATATATATATATATATATATATATATATATATATATAGGCTGATTCTAAAATCATGGGACAAACATTGAGGGGTGGTAGAGCTCACTAAAAGAAACAATTATTGTATAGGAATATATGGATGGAAGTGACACATTGAGGCACAAACACAAAAACATAACACATTAATGGCCACCACAATCGCCAGATTTATCGAGTCTCGATTTGTTCATATGGGGGCATTTGAAAGCCCTCATTTACGAGACTCCAAATGATTCCATTGAAGACCTCGTCGCTCGACTATCCTGTGCGGCTGCATGAATGCATGAAATACCCGGCGTATTTGAATCTGTTCACCAATCACTCCACCGATGCTACCAAGCTTGCATTACTGTCGGTGGTAGCAATTTTGAGCAATTATTATAAACATTGCTGTAAAAAGGCATTTAGAGGCGATGTTGTAAATAAACACTGTGTTGCATTTCATGTGTTATTTTTGTGTTTGTGCCTCAACGCATCACTTCCGCCTATATATTCCTAATCAGTAATTATTTGTTTTAGTGAGCTCTACCACCCCTCAATGTTTGTGCCATGATTTTAGAATCAGCCTCTATATGTATTGTCGTGAACAGCGCATTCACGAGCTCCTTTGTGCCAACTCTGACTGCCGCGGTAGTGTCCACTACACCAGACACACCACACCGACGGGCTTCTGGGCAAGAGTGAGTGTTCATAATTGCATCAGTATTCATAATTGCAGCAGTGTTCATAATAGCATCACTGTATTCAATTAGGGGATCTAATTGAATCAGTGTTCATAATTGCATCAGGGTATTTATTCAGTGTTATTAATTGTATCAGTGTATATAATAAATATCATAATTGTCATCATGAAAGACAGCCGACACAGCCATAGCCAGGGACATTTGACATTGTACACTTGGCAATACTGTGGCTGGTACAATGAAAACATTTAAGATTAATATAATCATTTTTGTTGTGTATTTGTACAAGGAAAAATTATGTTGTCTTAGGTTAATTTTATTCATGTCATTTCCATCTCATAATCATTTTTTAGTGTATAATGTGCTTCATCGTTTTGCCGCTTGGCGTCGGCTGTGCTCAGGTAGCGGAAGCCGGCCCATGCTTCCCCCCATTTCTCTTCAGCACTTGAATGCATCAAGACATGTAAGTCTCTCGCTCCACAAAGTCCTTCGGTGCCGACATCTTAAGCTGAACTCATATTCACTACAATATACTTCACTTCATGAACTGGATCATTTATTTTATTTGTTACAGCGCCAAGGGAAGAGCAACTTTACTCTCATCGGAGAGTTTTAATGCAATCACATTTCACATTATAAAGTCACGTGTTCGCCGTTTTCTGGGCTTTTAGGCCATGTTTTGAACTAAAGTTGTGTGTGTTCATTAAGGAGTTGCAAAGAATAAATAACTCATCAAGCATCGCTAGTGTTTCATTTGTAATTTAATTAAGGTGTGCGAGGTGGCCGACAGACTCGACATCACATATGACAGTGTGTTAACCAGAGTCCCCTAGGCTGACGACCGAAACGACCCTGATTTCATCAGCTCACAGCAGGGCTGTGGTGTCGGGCACATATTTACTACAGCTCTGGTAACACCAAGCATCAAGTTGGCTTTCCCAACTAGGGACGAGTATTTCTCCGAGCCATTGCTTGACCACATCAAAATTGGCGCCCCGGCTTAGGGGTCAAGATTCAGAAAGCCATTATTTTACTACGTAAAAAGGTTGGCGTTAAGAATGACGGAAGAAGAACAATAAAACCGTGAGAACAGTGAGTGCGGAACACGGGGTAATGGACTGAAAGAAACCACACTATAACCGTAACCACGTGGCTTTGTAAGCAACCCTTGTAGCAACATTATTAATTTTTTTAACAAAACAATAAACGAATAAACTTTAAGTTATGCATAATGAAAACTCAAATTTAAATCAGTGGTATCGGTGTTAAAAGGCAATACAAAACATTAAATTTAGTATATTAACCATCAATAAGCATGCAGGCAGAAGCAAGCAAGAAGATTAATTTGTTCAACAACTCTCAGCAGCACAAGTAACTCTTAACGCAAATGTGTAACATAAAATGTGAAAAATTAGTCTCGTGGCAATAGGCCGTTTTCATCAGTGAACAGCAGAAGTTGTCTGTAATGGACACCAAATCAATCTCTCGTAGCAGAAATGAGATAATCGATCACGTAGCCTAGAGAGGCAATTTTGAGAAACACATCATAAGAACAGCCGCCATGTTTACCACCAATAGCCACGTGGACAGCAGAAAAAAAAGACCAGAAAACTCAACTGGACGACATCGAATGGTAGAAGTCAAAATTTATGTCTTAAATGCGTGTGGCAATCGAATAACACAAACCTGTTCTGGACTAATAATTGTCCATGCGAGGAAGAAACGAATGAGGACGACTCGCGCAGAATATTAAAGCCAGCAACCGGATATTAACAGAGAAAGCCATTATCCACACTTCAAACGGAAAACAAGCGTCGTTATGTGTAGAAAGTAATCTATCGCGGGTTTTCTGAAATAACTTTGGCATCAACAGCCACGCATGCCAGTGCGAACGAGAACAGCTACGAGAAGCATTTTTCCAGTCCGAAACAAATGGACAAAGTTTGGAGAATACAATATTATACATTTTTTGGTAACCAAAGGTGCGCGAAGCCTTCGGTGCCGACATCTCAAGCTGAACTCATATTCACTACAATATACTTCACTTCATGAACCGGAACATTAATTTTATTTGTTACAGCGCCAAGGGAAGAGCAACTTTACTCTCATCTGAGAGTTTCAACGCAATCGCGTTTCACATTATAAGGCCATGTGTTCGCCTTTTTCCGGGCCGTTAAGGCCATGTTTTGTACTAAAGTTGTGTGTGTTCATTAAGGAGTCGCAAGGAATAAATAACTCCACAAGCATCGTAAGTGTTTCATTTGTAATTTAATTAAGGCGTGCGAGGTGGCCTACAGCTTCGACATCATATGTGATGGAGTGTTAACCAGAGTCCCCTTGGCTGACGACCGAAACTATCATCATTTCGTCAGCTCACCGCAGGGCTGTGGCGCCGGGCACATATTTCCTACATAATCAGCTATGGTAACACCACGCGTCAAGTTGGCTTTCCCAACTAGAGACGAGTATTTCTCCGAACCATTGCTTGACCACATCAGTGTGTGTGTGTGTGTGTATGTATATATATATATATATGCATATGTGTGTATATATCGACTGACACACACACTAAAGTTTGTGAAAAAAGCAACAAAAAGAAGGATACATGTGATTGAAATTAATTTTATACCCCAGATTAAATACATGACAATACACAATTGATTAGGATTACAGAACACTACCTGATCTCTGTCCTTGAGAATTCAGTACGACATGAAGCCCCCACATGCTGCAAACAGAATCCTAAATGTTGTGGCATGGAATCAAAGATGACCTGGATATATTCCTGGGGAATCTCCCTCCATGCAGTTTGTATGTGAGTCCACAAAGCATCAACAGTGGTTGCTGGAGGACCTTGACGAACAAGTCGCTGACCAACCATATCCCATGACATGTCGGGCGAATGTTAAGGCCAGGGAAGTAGTGATAACCATCGTTAATTGAAGAAGGTTTGTGCTTTCCTTGCCACATAAGGCATGTGAAGTTGCTTTAGGAGGGACAGTACTTCGGGCTCCAAAACCTCTCTGATGTAGTGGTTGCTGTTCAGATTGCCCTCAATACATAGGAGTCGAGATCGCATGTATTGCCCTCAATTCGCAGGAGTCCAAATAGCATGTTGTATCTAATGGTACCCCAAACCATCACACTCGGTGTTTGTCTGCTATGCTGCTCCACAATGAAGGCTGCCAGATTGCTGTCACCATGGTAGCATCTAACATGTATGCAGCCATCACTGTAGGACAGGCTGCAGTGGTACTAGTCCGAAAACACTACATTTTGCCACTCAGCACATTAGTGACAGTGTTCATGTGCCCATTGCAGTCTGAAGCATTTGTGGTTTCTGGACAATGGAAGCTGACACAATTGTAGGCGTGCCACCAGTCCAACTCGCAGCAGACGGCATCGAACCATCGATGCAGAGTTGTCCACGCCCATTGCAGTGCTCCAGTGTCGAGCCAACACTGTGGATGAGGCTTCACAGTCCATTATTGCCATGTGGACAAAATGGTGGTCATCCCTTGCTGTGGTCACATTGCGTAGTCCAGTACCCACTCGTTGCTGTGTATGACCATCTTCTATCCGCTGGTTCCACACATTCATCACAGTCGTAGCAGCATGCCCTGTACGAGCCTAAATGTCATGGTATGACAAACCCCTTTCCCCAGAGACCGATCTTTGTTCCCCGTTTGAACTCACTCACATGCTGATATGGCGCCCTCTGACATCGACGAGGCATACTGGCACTTGCTTTCAATTCATTTGACTGCTCTTCACAGACTGATTTGGTGTAACACTTGCATTAATGGTCACACAAGAGATGGCACTACTGGGTCTACATGTATTCTATCTCTCTGCAATCGTAATCACTTATTGCTAGTACACTGTTTTACACATCCTCAGAGTTTGAATTAATTCGTGCCATTCTTTCTGGGTGTTGCTATTATCACAAACGATAGTGAATATATAATCAATTAAATTGATTATACATATGTTCAAATTAAATAATCTTCTCCTTGAAGAGATGGTTGCTATTGGAGTGCTTGGCTCCGACGGACGCCTTTTTCCAGATTTCGAGGTAATTGTGATATCATCAATTACCAAGTTGAAATCCAAATTTCTAGCAAATTGAGTTGTGTTACCAAATGGAAATTTGCGATAGCCGTTTGATTGGAATCGAGCAAGCAAATGAACATTGATAAAAATTAAAGTCCGACTAGATAGTAAACAAAAATTTAATAATGTTAAAAGTTCAAGATAAGAGTAAACAAACACTGAATAAAAAATTAAAATCTTGCAAATTACAAGTCATATTTATGTTACCATTCATATTTTATTTAATGAAATCATTTTACACATAAGCTTATTTGATGCGGATTACAAGTTTTTTCATGTCACCATACACAAACCGCTGTTTGTTTTTTACAAAACTGAAATTCAGTTTGGGCAAAAAAAAGTGCACAGGTTTATAATGTTAGTATGAATTGCAGGCTATTTCATGTTAACATACACATTCTAACTGGTCGCCAAAAAAACTTTGTGCTTGTCTAAGTGAAGTCAGTGGAGACTATTAGTTAGAGGAAAATCTATGTGAATTATAACTCTTCGCTCTGTTATAACTAAATACCTGCCTTTTTTTGTTGATAAAACTGACATTCATTTTGGTAATAAAAAACCAGATTTAAGTAAATACAATGCAACTTACAGACTATTTAAAGTTAACATTCCCCTATTCAGTCGGCATTATTTGTGCATAATAAATAAGGTTCGTGTTTAAATTAAAAGTTGAGTTCGTATTTACCATGATTATGGTACACAAAGTCATTGACCCATTTATCGCATATGGTACGGGCATAACATCGAATTTGCTTTTTGAGTATCCTCCAAAGAGCATTCATTTATTTTGGATATGCAATACGAAACAATTTACTAAACATCTGCTATTTAAACTTTAAGTACTCTACTGTTACTGGGGTGAAATGACAAACTTAGGTTCACTGTTAGCAGTTTAACTAACATGCATCGGCACCTCAGTCAACCGCAATGGCGAACATTAATAAAAACTGAAGCGACAAAAGTCATGGGATACATCCTAATATCGTGTCGGACCTCCTTTTTGCCTGGCGAAGTGCAGCAACTCGACGTGGTATGGACTCAACAAGTCGTTGGAAGTCCCCAGCAGAAATATCGAGCCATTCTGCCTCTATAAATATCCATAATTGCGAAAGTGTTGCTGGTGCAGGATTCTGTGCACGAAATGACCTCTCACCGATGTCCCATAAATGTTCGATGGGATTCATGTCGGGCGATCTTGGTGGCCAAATCATTCGCTGGAATTGTCCAGAATGTTCTTCAAACCAATTACGAACAGTTGAGGTCCGGTGACATGGCTCATTGTCATCCATAAAAAGTCCATCGTTGTTCGGGTACATGAAGTCCATGAATGGCTGCAAGTGGTCTCCAAGTAGCTGAACATAACCTCTTCCAGTCAATGATCGGTTCAGTTGGACCAAGAGGACCCAGTCCATTCCATGTAAAAACAGCCCACACCATTATGGAGCCACCACCAGCTTGCACAGTTCTTTGTTGACAACTTGGGTCCATGGATTCGTGGGGTCTGCACCACACTCGAACCCTACCATCAGCGCAATCCAACTGAAATCGGGACTCATCTGACCAAGCCATGGTTTTCCAGTCGTCAAGGGTCCAATCGATATGGTCACAAGCCCAAGAGAGGCGTTGCAGGCGATGTCGTGCTGTTCGTAAAGGCACTCGAGTAGGTCTTCTGCTGGCATAGCCCAGTAAAGCCAAATTTCGCAGCACTATCCTAACAGACACATCCGTCGTACATCCCACATTGATTCCTGTGGTTATTTCATACAGCGTTGCTTGTCTGTTAAAACTGACCATTCTGCGCACACGTCGTTGGTCTCGGTCATTATGTGCAGGCGGTCGGCCACTGCGTTGTCCATGGTGGGAGGTTATGCCTGAAATTAGGTATTCTTGGCACACTCTCTACACTGTGGATCTCGGAATGTTCACTTCCCTAAACATTTCCGAAAAGGAATTACCCATGCGTCTAGGTCCAACTACCATTCCACATTTATAAGTCTGTTAATTCCTGTCGTGCGGCCATAATCACGTCGGAAACCTCTTTTTACATGAATCACTGACTACAAATGAAAGCCCAACCAATGCACTGCCCATTTATACATTTTGTACGCGATACTACTGCCATCTGTATATTTGCATATTGTTATTCCATGACTTTTGTCACATCTGTGTATACATATTACAATAGGGTAACGATTCGTTACAACCCATACCCCTCTGCGAATCGCTCTAGTTGCAGAGTTAAATGGCACCTTCGGGTTAACCGCAACGGGAACTATATCGAAGAATGTGTGTACTTGTATTGAAAAGTCCCCAATTTATACAAGACCTCCAAATCTATGTGAAAAATAAAATAATTGGTACCAACACATGCTGTTCGTAAATAAACGTGAATTGTACATGTTTGTGATGCATTCTAAAATATTAGTTGTTCAAAAGTTTACGAAATGGATATATGAAAAAGTTTCGTCTTCTTGCCATGTGAAATGGTATTTTCAGGTCAACCACAATGGCGACTGTGAATCGAATCCCTATAGTTGCCTTTTTAAAACGGGCACCTTCAGGTCAACCACAACGGCGAATCTTAATATACATATTGCAAGGGGGTTATGATTCGTAACCCCCTTGTGATCGCTCTAGTTGACATGTTAAATCAGAGGTACTCAAACTACAGCCTGCAGGCCCATTCTTTGTGTCCTGCGCTCGCCGGCTTCAGTAGATACAATTTATCAAATTCTTATTTTTCGGGTGTCTGTTACAAAAATAAAAAAGCAATACATTATACGAATTTATTAAAAGTTAAAGTCACTAATGAAACTAGACGATATTTTTCATTTTTTAAAATTATAATCCGGCTCCCTTGTGTTACATGCAATTCTCACAATATCGTCGAGGTGATCAGTCAGGCATCTTCTGTACATATATTTGATGTACTGCCTCCGCCCGCAATCACCGTATCGAACGAATAAACAAAGAACTAGCAAGGCGATACACTGAATTTTAAATGTCATCGAATTAGCTACCTGCTTTTAGTTCACAAATATTATTACGTCAAGTGTCGTAAGTGCAGCCCGCGTCAGTCTTAGTTTTTGTTAATATGTCTCCCTAAAAAAAAAAGTCTGAGCACTACTGTGTTAAATGGTACCTTCCGGTTAACTGCATCTGCGAATATAGCGAACCGAATCACTCTGGTTGCCAAGTTGAATGGAATCTTCCGGTTAACTGCAATGGTGAGCAGAACTGAGGTTGTGACTCGACACATTACATCTTGGTAAAAACAGAGCAATACATAACAATAAAAAAAATAGACAATTATCAGTCATATGATTAAAGAGAAAAAACATACTTTTTTTGTAAATGTTATCATTTCGTCATCTACTTATAAGTTACTGAATGTAATCATTTTTTTTTTTTAACACTATCGCACCTACAAATTCGTTGGCCAAGCTGGCTTTGCAGTTGTCAAATTACCAGAATTTCTACTGGTTGATTTTCGTGCTCATCGTCGGTAACAGTAACGAGCAATTTTGCTTCAAAGAGAAAGATATCACATCGTTTCTCGAGATGCTAAACCACGTAAAACTATGATGTACCATTACATATCTTCCAACTGGCAACCACATACAATGTTCATCAATAAAACGGGGGTGAAATCGTCGATACGAATTTCGAGAAAATCAATCTCGAATTACTTTATACGGAAATTCACCAAGGAATCTAACTTGAAACTGAACCTCATTTCAAGAACAAAGGAACAAGAATACGTCGGTATAATTGTGAATTGTTTCAAACATCTGAATTTAAAGTTGCAACTTGCCAATAAAAATTTCAAAATATACTTATATTATTCAGATTAAAAAATAGCAGTTGAATGTTTCGATCTGGGCGCTGAAAATTTCAATGTTTATGATGTTGTAAACACTATCGTTCAATTGATAAAACAGAGAAATAAGTAATTGAGAAAAAAAATAGACTTTACTTTGTCATATAATTATAGAATTTTTTTTAATTGTTTGTTTACACACCCCCCCTTCCCCGCGAGGCACCAATGGCAGTGGTAGAAGAAAACGTTTCAGACAAGTGTTGCTTGGGTCCAAGGCGCCAATAACTTGCAAGTGATATTTCCCCGCACGTGGAAGGGTAAAGAAAATACAAAGGTCAACTTCGTTAATTTAAATGGAAGGATAATTTTTATAAACACCCCTCGACAGTGCGCACAGTGATGAAATAAATGGAATGATAACATTTATTAACACCCCTAGACAGTGTATATGAAGAAGTAATAATACATTTGCCGGTCATTCACGATCGCTGAAGATCAATGACGAAGCAAACTGCACCTCCGCACGGAACAACGGGTCAGTAGTCTATGCTGTTGTAGCGACCAGACAACTTCTTCGCGATGTTATTCGAACTGGCACAATATATATTATAGTCGAAATAGTTGGTATGGTTTTCATTTATGGCGAATGTAACTGCAGCCTAAGAGCAGCTGTGCGATTGTATGCTGAGATATCGTGATCGTGCCACACTGTCAATGACTAAAACCAGCAACTGATAAGGGCAATAGAATTAACATCTTAGCTGCGGTAGCACACAATCCACATGTCAGCACAAGCCAACTTGAACATGAGAGAGAGATCAGTCAAAGGAGTATTCTGCGAATATTACATAGCAACAAATGCCATCCTTTCTGACTTTCGCCAACAGGGGGTCTCGGAGGATGGAAGGTGTTTGTGACAGAAAACATGTGCTCCAGTATCGGCGTGGCCGACGGTGCTTGCGTTGTGGTGTAGAGTAGCAAGGCTAGTGTGTTTGAAGTGTTCTATATAATTTTCCGCGTGTAACTGTGGGTCTAATCAAGCAAATTAGTGACGTGGGAAATAATTAGTATTTCTTTCAACCTGACCGTTCAGGTCGTAGTGCCCCAAAACTCAACAGACCTAAATTTCCCACGTGCTCTGCAAGGCACCACATACTCATGTTTGTATGTAAATTACTGCTTAATTAAAAACTGTTAACTCTCTACAGGGTTAAGAAAACTCACCCGGAACGTTTCAGTGTTTTATGTGTATATGTTTAAAGTTCTATATTAATGAAGTCAGTTAATTAAATTACCTTGTGGAGTGGAGCAAGCTCTCGACAAGGACGCCACTTGCTCACGCCATCTCCGATAGTCTGATTCCACGTGCATCGCGGGGGATTTTCATACTTTGTTCGGAACACTTAACTGCAATAGATAAACTTAATTTACTGGAACTTTTATTTAATTTTCAGAGTCTTCCCCGTGTTCGCAGCACCCATCCATCAGCTCAATTTATCGAACCCGGAGGTTTAATTACCCTTGTGAGTTTTTGCGCCATTCTTGGCCTTTTTGTACAGTAACGGCCGCTGGCAGGCCTTGTGAGACAGGTCCGCTTTAATTTGTATTGCCTACATGTAACTGTGTACACTATTCGGCAATATGATTTACTTAGTTAACTGTAACTTGAGAGTTCTCATTGTGTTGTATTTCGGGTCCTGATTCTATCCAGGAAGTCGTAGACATATCGAGGCATCCTTCATTTATAAGGTAAAAGGTAATACTGGGGAGCTTGAACACCCCGGATATATATATATATATATATATATACACACCGTATGTCTCATGGGATACAGCCACATGGTCGTTCGACCCACGATCCTGAGAACTGTGATTTCGTGCTCACCCAGTGAGCTGGCGCCCATTCTATACTAAATAGGAATATTGTGTAATATTCTGACTTTTTCTTAACATAGTCACTGGAAGACGTCCGTATCACTATCCCCGACCACTCGGGTAACGTTAAATGATAATTGTTACGTATTTATTTAACCAAGTGTATTAGTGGAAGATGTTTTATAGTGAGAGTTGCCAAACAGCATAAGGAATGTAGATGCAACAGGGACTTTTTATTAATTCCAATTTAATGTTTACGGTACATATTACTGCCACAAAAAGTATTGTTCCCATTAGCACTTTTTAAATTATCATGCTCTCAAAACGTAACATTTTTGAACTCTTTTGTAAACATTAAAAACGGATCCATATTGGCTAAAGTGTATGTGGCATAATTGTAAATATTTTGGTTTCGTCATCTTAGCGCCAGCAAGCGGCGGAACTAATTTTCGGCTAAATTGTTTTTCGATACGCACGTTTATTACAAAATTTACTGATAGTTTTAACCTGAATTTGCTTCAATTGTCGCCACCTTCGTGTATGTTTGCAATGTAGTCGGCGTTTCCAAATACCATTTTAGTACAGCATTAGACAATGAATTTAAACTCGTAGGTAAATAATTTATTCAATAATATTACTCTTGACGAATTATCACGGTGGCTGAGCGGTTAGCCTGCTCGCCTCCCACCAAGGCGAACCAGCCTCAATCTCCGGCTGTGTCACTCCTGGATTTTCACATGTGAGAATCATGCCGGATGATGCAGCTGGTCAGCTGGTTTTCTCTGGGATCTCCCATTTCCCCTGCCCCTTCATTCCGGCGCTGCCCCATACCTCAATCACCCTCATCGACTCTCAAGACCTTGCTGTTAAGAACCGCCCAAATCTCTTCACTCACACGGGCGTCGACCTGTATCAACTTCAGGGGAGAGGGGTGCAATGATAGGTTAATGTAGGATGTAGGTAGGATTAAGTGTCTTGTAGATTATTTTATATATATGGAACTATTTGGCTCCAACACTTACAATTCGTTCCCAAAAACAAGAATCGCAAAAAATATCAAAACATTATTCACAGTATGTAACATTACCATCTCACAGAAAAAAAATCCTAATTAAATATTCTTTAGTCTACTCAATGTAAACTATTAATACATAAATTAAGTAGGCATGATTGATTCTTTTTTTAAAAATGTGCATTCAATTCAGGTTTCTATAATTAATCATGACAATTTTGTACACAGCCATGCCAATAAACTTTTGTAAGAAAATCACCAGTAATATCATCATTATTATCATAACATATAATAATATCATATCATAAAATCATACATTAACCTACTAACTGTTATGCAGTAAGTAGGTTAATGTATTATTTGTACAATTAAGAACTTTTGTAATTCCAAATGTCCACAAAGCTACACTTTTAAATTTAATTAATGATACATGCTTAAATATTTTATGAGAAAAATATAAAAGATGGATACAACAAATTAAACAATTTTACAAAGAATATTTACACTGAAAATATACAAATTAATTTGAAAAAAAAAAAAACAATGTATATTTTTCAAGCCAAACAGTTTACTCCTAACCTTCTAAGTGAATTCACAAATCATGATTCACTTCTGAACTTAATCACAATGAATAGAACATAAAAAACACTTCGGATTTCACAATTTTGTGGGTAAAATTTTACTATACTTAAAATTAATATAATTCATGCTGTATTCTGTTGTTACATAGTCTTAAATAAACTTTATTGACAACATACAGTATATTCACTCCCACTATTCTACAGTCCCGAAAATTTGAAAGCGATACTCATTATTTATGAACTGCCTCGTGAGATTAGACACACAAAGATCGTCCACCCTTTCCTTGTGTATATGCAGAACAGAAACATAGTTCAGCCTAACTTTGTTCATTGTTGTTCTCAGGTAGTTTTTTAAACGCCGCATTGCAGAAAAACTATGCTCTGCTGATGAAGATGATATAGGAAACACAAGAAGCAGCATCAACATATTTTCAACATATCAGAAAAAGAGTACCACGAATCTCTTTTTACAATTTGCTGTAGCTTTTTGATTCAGTTTTACATCCGGAGAATGTCTTCCAGGGACGACAGATTGGCTTTAAGCTTCTCTGCATTTATACCATACTTTTCTAGCAACCTGCATCCTAATCATGTGGATTTGTGAGAAGGGCTTTTTCAAGTTGAGAGTATAGCTTGAACCCATCCTGGTCAAATATCTCTCGTATTCCACTCATAATTAAATCCAGAATATCAAAATATCTGTCTTTAGAAGCTCTTGAGGTGTTGTGAAAGTGTGCGGTTTAGATACAAGAATGATATCGTACTCCTACCTACGTGGTGGGCAGCGAATGCGTGGTACTACTGGAGGTAGCAGATCATAAGAGGCCATAGCATGTTCCATTTCATTCCAAAGAGTCGAAAAAGTACTATCAGTTCTCATTTTCACCAAGGTTTTGAGTGTCATAGCAATAGCACATTTAGCTCCAGCTACGGAAAACATTGAGTTCTGCAAACTTTGCAGAGATCTTCACAAATGGTAAAAATGTTGCGCAAAGTTATTAGCATGAAGTAAACACAAGCCGTTTTCTAACTGATCATGTAGGTCTCTTGCCTTGGCCAAAATATTTATCTTGTGCAAGTCATCATTGATCTCGACAAATTTTCGAGATTCTGAAAGTTCTTGAAAGAGTTCGAACACAGATTCATAACTATTTAAAAGCCCATTTATTGCTCTTACATGCATATTCCATTTTATAGGACACAACATTGTCTGCCCCACACCAGTTTCTTCTTTTGTTTCACAAACGTCTTCTAAAAGAACTTTTCTCTTAGGTGATGCATTGATGACTACACAAACATCATTCGTCCACTGCATGGCTTCTCTTGCTGCCGGAATGCATTTTATTACATCATTTAAAACCAGCTGAAAGGAGTGGGCAGCACAGTGAACATACAAAGTTAGGGGTTGGATGTCTTGTATTCTGGCTTTCACTCCCTTGAATTCGCCCTTCGTGTTCGAGTTGCCATCATAACACTGATCTCACAGCAATTTAATGCATCCAGAATGATCTCTGCCAGAGCATATCAGTTGTATCCTTTGTAGAATACAACCCTATTAACAACTCTTCTGGCATAAGATCATCTTTTTTTACGATGCAGAGGTAAACAGAAACTTTCTGGACATTGCTTATGTCAGTGCTTTCATCAATTATTACACTGAAAATTCCAGCATATCTCACTCTGTCTCCAATGTCACTCAGAATAGAATGAGCTATTATTTTTAGCACCTCATTTTGGACATCACGAGACAGAAATTTTATCGTTTTTCAGCCATCTTTGCGACTAGGGAACATTCTCAGCACGACAGTGCAAAATCTGCATAAGGTTGCCATCATCAGCTGTTTTTCCTCTCACTGCAAGCCCTTGCCTTGCAAGTTTCTTCAAAGCCGAGAAAATTTTGTTTCAAGGAATTCTAGCCACTTCCTTTTGTTTTTCCAATAATACAGAAAGCTGTGCTTTAACAGGTTGCTTTGTACTGTTCACTAAAGCCACCTGTGGTAATGGGAACGTTCGTGGTCCTCAAATTTGATTTTACCTGCCTTCTTCATGTTATTAAATCCATCATTAACTAATGCAGGCTCCATTTTTATGTAGGCAGGTAATAAACCTTTCTTCGAAGCTGCCCATACAATGGAAGCACAAAACTGCCTTAATGTTTACATCATAATGAAGCCAAGGGTAGTCATTGAACCACCTTTGTACAAAATTATGATTCCTCAGTGTTGTAACAAAAGGCTGTAACAGTGGATGGTTGGTTTGGTGTAACTGGAAGGAATCCAGGTTCTGATGCAAAGTCAGAGTCTACTGTCTGAAAGCAAGTCTGAATGTTCTAGATACTTTTAAGCTGTTCACAAATTCTTGATCAGATGTGGATACTCCTTTTACTTTTCCAGTATAGGTGCATCTACTGGTGAAGGGGACTACCTCTGTTTCTTCATCAACACTCATACTAGTCCAATTAAAATTAGACTCTGATATTCGTTTTATTCAGTTCAATAGTATTTTCACTTCGTCCAGAAGAGGGATCATAGTGAAATAAACAAACACAAGGGTATTTAGTAAAAAAAAAAGGCAACTTAGTGTATTCATAAATTAGTAATATTATAAGTATTTATAGATTGATTTATTTGAAAACAGAGCATAGTTTTGTGGAATTTGAGGGAAAAGTGACTGTCCTTACAAAATGATGCGAGTAGTACACAGATTAAAAAAATTTACTTTAGTGTGTCTCACTCTTACATTGCAGTGTGGAGTTAAATGACCATTCATTTATTTTCAATTCACAGTTACTGCAGATAGTACTGTCCTTGTTTCGGCATGCACTGTCACCAATACCCTACAATTTTGAAATTAAACATTAGGGACACATTATTTGTCTATTGTAGATACACATTGCATTACATCAAAACTCATAAATCAACAGTAAGCCCACCAGAAATTTTATCCAGAAAAATCCATATTCCTGGATGCCAATGAAAATGGGAGAAATTTGAAACTCTTCACAGTTTTATAACACAAGGTGCGTAATTTAAGAAACTTGCATAGTGAAAAGTTGTTAAGTAATAAAGTTCTTTGTTATGAAAGATAGATGGTGGACAACAGGTAAGATGGGATATTTTGAAAAAAACTTACTGTATTTTTAAAAGAAATACCATACTGATAATTTCCAATGTTATCCTTTTAAAACAAAAATTAACCGCTTTGTCTTGCAAGCGCACTCTGTGCCCTCTAAATATGGATACGGTATGCTGTCCAAAACAGAAGTAGACATTATCTTTGATGAGTTGTTAAGAGTCATAAAAGTGATGTTAATAGATAGTGACTCTCTTACGACTTTCCTTCGCGATGTATTTCTGATTCAGCCCAGCTAACCAGTTTGTATTTCAATCTCAGACTTTTCGTCGGTAACCAAACAGAAAACATTGTCTTTAAAATTTTGGTTAAGGCATGTTTATAATCTGTGGGATTACACATTTTCTTTGTTTACATTTCCTATAGCAAAAACGTGAACTCTCCAAAGTGAGTCTCACAAATAAAACTATGAGCTATGTTTGTATGCTACAAGGGAGGGGAAGTAAAAAAATGTTGCAGTAAAAATGCTTCCGGGTAATTAAAAAAAAAACAGAACAATGCAGGGTAGTGAGTTTAAGGCCGCCGCATGGTGAGAGGTGTATTTTTGAGAGTGAGGTGCATCTAGCACTGTATCGCCTCTACGTGCATGGCTCTGAGCTGGTGTGCAGTGTTTCCATCGCGCTGCGTGCAACTATGGGGCTTTAAGCAATGACCCTATAATTTTATTGGTGGCAAGCCTGTTGCAAAGTCCAATGCACTTTTCTGTCTAAGTTTCAAATGAATCTGACTTCTATGTTTTCAGATATAGTAGTGGGAAAAAAACAGTTTTTAGCCACGTTAGAGGGCTCAGATACAATGTTTACACTAGGCGTGGCATGTTGGAAAAAATCGCATTCATTAGTAGTTAGAAATTTGTGTTGTTCTCGTACATAAACATTTTGAAAACACATTAAATACTTTTGAAAAAAAACTGGTATTTCAAACAAGCTGCAGCACATTTCAAGCGCCACCAGGCCAGGCAGGCACCTTAATAGTAACAGGCTGTTCCGAAAGAATAGCCAACGCTGTTAAGGAAGGAACTTTAACAAGGCCTGCCAAAGTAAAAACAGAACATCAAACTGAAGACAAAGTATTCATAAAGAATTAAAGAACATGATTATTTCTTATACGTCTTATTGAAGGAGTGTTGTCTTTGGTCAGCAATAGTAATAATGATTAAAAGGCATTAATGATCGAATTATTTTACAAAAGCATAATGTTATCATAGTTATGTTTTTTGTATTTCAATGATTTTTTTTGTTTACACAAATGATTATGTTATACTTAAAAAATTCATATAAATTTAATTGAATGATCATTTAAATCCTTCAATTTAAGATAATACAAGAATTTAAATTTCTTAAAATAAATGTTTTATTTATGCACACAGAATTTTAACCAAGCGGTCTTTTAAACGTCGTAATGGGCTATTTGTACTGCAGTGTAGTTCCTCCTGTACTGCAATCTGCACTGAATTTAGCCTTGTACTTTTCATCACCAAAACCACTGGATCATAGTTTGAAGCATTACGTCTGTCTCGCTGTCTGCAGGATGAAAAACATGTTCAGTTCCTAATTTTAAAGAGATAATGATGCTT
Source organism: Clitarchus hookeri (assembly GCA_002778355.1). Classification (NCBI taxonomy): domain Eukaryota; kingdom Metazoa; phylum Arthropoda; class Insecta; order Phasmatodea; family Phasmatidae; genus Clitarchus; species Clitarchus hookeri. Next base: position 472,094 of record NQII01000655.1, read on the forward strand.
TGTACAAGCGTCCCAATGACGTCCTTAATGCTTTATGGATTCTGTTTCTGGGCACATATACCATACTTCAATTTAGGCGTATCTTTTCTTTTGTACTTATAACTGTGTTAAATACAGAAAAAAGGCTACAACACACTTTAATACATGTGGTGTTGTAAGTGAAAATATCTGCCTGGGTTTGCAACATATGAATTTAAGTTATTTTTAATTTTGTTTGTAAGATTAATAGTGCCAACACCAATAAGAAAGCTTATTAACACGACATGACTAGTAATAGCTCAATCTAAGAATTGCACACATTTATGAAATACAATGCAAACCGTAATGTATGCTGTAGTGTACAGCATTAAAAGAACTAGTATACCCCACGTTTTACGAGAAAATCTTAGCATGTTATTGTACAGAAAATATAATAGTACTATATACTGTATGTGCTACCATCTGTTATCGATAAGTCTTTACACTGAACGTGAATTTTCATTATGACAGCCATAGGCAATATAAGTACGTAGAACATTGGTGCCGTAATCTATTGCTGTAATTGTAATAATTTTTTTCATAATATTTAGAGCAAGCAACCAAAAATTTGTACATTCAAAATTCAACTACACATTTACATTGTCAAGTTCTGTTGATAAAATATGATAATATATAAACATATAATGGTTGTGCTTACCATTTTTATCTTTATATTTCTGAAAGAATGATGTAAGTCTGGCACCTTCTTGCAGCACTCTTAAATCTATCTGTATGGCTCATTGCGAGCCGGATATTATGTCACAATATTCAGTTTGTCCGACTTCACTCCACTGCAGGTCCTGGAATACTAACTCAACAAGGCTTCTTGCTGGCCGGGCACGAAGCAAGCAAAATATTAAGTGATTAGAGTGTGCGCGGTCTGCTAGGGGCGGGGGGTGGGCTAATGGATGGTCGCAGAGATCCAATAAAGAATGCGACAGAGAGGAGCAGAGGACACGAGCCGGTTGAAATATCATCATACAAATACCTTTCAGGAATCAGGGTAAGGTGAAGTACTATTGCCTTTGTCATTGTCACACACTTGAATCCTTGAAACGTGATGTTAGTGGAATATTACAGCTTACTTGCACTTTGATAGAATATGAAGAAATGAGAGAAAAATTCTTGCAGCCCTTGCCGAACACTTGTGGAGGGCAAAGCAACCCCCTCCCCCCGTGACGACGGCTGTGCTGACTCATTATACACACGTCGTTATGCTTAATTTAAATATTTTGCTGCAAACACATACTTCTCAATTTAAAAAAAAAACTTTTTTTGGGCACGTTTGATGAACATTCTATTTCCATATGCATATCATATTACTAAGTAATGTCATTTTGGTATCCCAGTAATTTAAAGGATACAATTAAGTCTTTATGGATGAAATTAGCATGATACTGGTTTTATTATTCAAGAAATATTTTAAACATTGGCCTACGTACCAGGCATAAACAAAAGCACATAGCCTCAAAATTAGAAAACAATTTGCAAAGTTAAAAAATTATCAGTATTTATATTGGTCTAAGAACGTTTTTGTATCCTAATAACAAAGTGCCAAAAATACGTCGCATAGTGTAAACCACGTAAATTTTTATGAAACGAAAAGCAATTACTCGTAGGCCGTACAGGTACCTCCTTTAAAACAAACATTACCGTGGTACAAATTAGGGCAGTGCAATTACGATAAAAAAACAACACATTTACTTTATGCTCAAATGATATTCATGCACAAAACATGTACTTTTGTCGCAAATTGCCAAGAGTTTTTTATGGCTCTGACTACAGTTAGACACACTTCATTATGTTTTTTTACTTGACACTATGGGGAAGATTTCGTTTTATTTTTGTATAGTGGAACTATGCAGCACTTGCTGGTGTTCGGTGATGCAACAAATAACATTAAAATCCTCTGAAACAACAAAATATTGTTATGCGCTCACTGCTTTGGATCCCTTGCGAGAGTAGAAATGTGTGTAGTTCACGCATGTAACCTAAGAGTGGCAGCGAACACAAACACCAGTTTCCACAGGCTTGCAGCCGTGAGTAGCACTGCGATAATTCTACTACCTCACACGCTCCTGACCTTGGTTGTATTGAATTTCTGCATTTATCTGAAGAATGCTCTGGATTACTGACCTCGTTTCTCTTTGCATGATTCGGGGTAAGTTGAAACTTCCAGATGGTCAGGGCGACTGATATAAAAGTGCGAGAGGCCTCCAGCCGAGAGTTTTATAAGAGTCCGGAGTCAGGGCGATTGTTCAACAAGCTAGAAGAGCAACAAGTAGCTTCAGAAGTAACCAGCGGGAGGAAAAATCTGCAACTATGAGCATCAGAGAAGTGAAGAGTGTGACTGGCAGACTGGACTATTGAACTGGATGTGTGAGTGAAAGACATTACAAATGATGGCAACAGACAGACTGTATGTGCATTAATGATGAGTATGAGTTAATTGACTACCTCTATCCCTCACTAACTCGTATATGCCCTCAAGAATCTTGTAACACTAGTGTCAGTAGTGGAATGGAGACATTCAACTATAAATTAAATTAGGCAATAGATTATTAATTAGTGATATTAAGACAAATTAATGTATTATAATAGCTGTAAGCCATACATTAAAAGACTTTTGTACAACCATCGCAGTGAATGTTAACTAGAAAAATGTCTGCAGAAATGGAAGTACTGTGAGCATTAATTAAGGGGCTAGGTAGCCAGATGGTTAATGTGAGCACAAGTGTAAACAGCATGAAAGATGTAAATACCCAGATAACTAATGTAAAAGATTCAGTAGATAAGAAAATTGACTCTGAAAATGAAAATGTTGACAGTAAAATAAATACAAGGGTTGACTTCGTGGACAAGAAAATTGACATCGTGAATGAAAGGATGGACAGCATCGAGAATGAATTGAAACAGAACAGCAGTGCATTAGAGAAGGAATTACACAAATAACTTCAGAAACGGAGCTCCAGTACCACCACATTGGCAGCCGAGAAGAGTGAAGAGGCAGTATAAGTCGTAACCAATGCAGCAACAATGAAGGATAGTCAACAGCTCTGCAGCATTGGTGTCATGCAGCCAGGAGTGAAAAGGGGGTCTCAATTAAGCCAGCCCCTTACGATGGCCAGACTTCATGGCGGGAGTACTAACTCCAGTTTGAAAAAGTCACCACCCTGAATGGCTGGTCAGCCGAACAGTGGGCTTGCTACCTAGTGGCTGTACTGAGAGGCTTCACACTGAGCATACTACCATCTCTGCCAGAGCGACATCGTCTAGAGTACCCCACACTGCTGTCGGCCTTGGAGCTTTGTTTCGACGACATGCTCACCATGCACAGCTGTGAAGCCAAACCCAGCAACCAGAGCAGCCACTGCAGGAGCTATGGCAAGACATTGTATGGGTGACTCAACTATATCTGGAAGGATGTTCTGAAGCTGGCACGCAACATTATCGCAGTTGGCTTCTTCATAGATGCCAACGCCGACACAAAGGTATGGCAAGCAGTACTAGCTGCACCCCACAACATGCACGATGCCCTGGCTCGAGCACTGGAGGTGGAGTCAGCTAGACAGGGACTGCACCCCGACGTCCAGTATAGGCAGTGATGCTGAACGAAGACGAAGATGGCATCAAGAAGAAATTGAAAGAAATGGCCATCAGGGACATCGGTTCCAGGGTCCGTGCTTCAGAGCTTCGCGACCTCCCACCTAAACGGCCTGAGTGTTGGTCATGTGGACAGCTGGGGCATGCGAGTGCATACTGCCCATAGCAGCAACAGCAGCGGGAAAAGGGGCAGCGAGAGGCAGGTGAGCACACAGCACATTCAGAAAAATTGTACACACCGATCTTGGGGGGCGAAGGTCGGTGACTGCTGGAGGAAATGCCCCAATGTTATTCCTACATGTATGGTCAGTGAAAAAAGGATTGGGATGCAATACTGGTGGAGGGGAGCCTGAATGAAGTTCCTTGCCAGCTGGTTGTCAACACAGGGGCGACGACCATAACAGTAGTAAGACCGGACATCCTCGGGCCTTCACCCCAGCAATCGCCCGACAATAGCATGGAACGGTGCTATTTGACTACAGAAACAGGTGAGATCATACCAGTTATCGGTAAGAGGAAAGTGATCTTGAAGCTTGGTGACATTAGCATAAAGCACGATATTCATATAGCAGAAATATAGGATGAATGCCTTTTGGGGCTTGATGTACTACGTAGGTGGGGTACTGTATCAATAATCGACTTAGTATGTTATGGGCAGGTATTACAGAGTAGGTGGTGTCAACACAACATGATTTGTCCTCCCTAATTAGCTACCCAGTAGTATATGGTCAACCCACTGTGCTACTCGCTTCTAGTGAAATTGTCATTCTAGGTAGATGTCAAGGAAAGTTTGTCAGACATTTGGGTCTCTTCTAATTCTGACAGTTTTTCCATTAGAATGATAAATTTGTTCGATAGTGCCATTCGACTTGAGGAGGGGGCCATGATAGGTGTTTGCAAGCAGGTCACACATGTATTTCCAAATGATCCAGAAGATTCTAGAGTAAAACAAATAGCATGTCATTCACTAGAAGTACTGGGGGAACTTCTAGTACGAAGAAACGAAAATCTTAACTGGCGACAGAAGAAGGCTGTCTCTGAATTACTGCAGAGAAATAGGAATGCCTTCTGGTGTCGACCAAATTACCTTGGAAGTACTAATATGACCTGCCACCACATAGATACAGGAGATGACAAGCCCATAAATCAGCCACAGAGATGACTGCCACTAGATTCGCATGAGGCAGTTGTGGAAATTCTGAAGGAAATGAAGGAGAACCATAAGTAGATCCATGGTCGTCACACATTGTACTTGTTAAGAAGAAATATCGCTCGCTGAGGATTTCTGTAGATTATTGCCAGCTTAATAATGTGACAAAGAAAGTCTCTTACCCACTTCCAAGGATAGATGACACATTTAAACAGTCTAGCAGATTGACAATGGTCTTCTACTTTGGACATGAAGAGTGGGTACTGGCAGTGCGAGGTGGCTCCAGAGGACCAAGAGAAGACTGCATCTTCTATCCTAGGAAAAGGAACCTGGCAGTTCAAAGATATGCCTTTTGGGCTATGTAACGCCCCTGCCACCTTCGATCGCCTGATGGAAAAGTTCTGCCTTTAGATATCTGTCAGGTTTACCTAGATGACATTGTTGTGACAGGAAGGACATTTGAAGAGCACCTATCACATTTAGACTCTGCATTCCAGAAAGTCTCAGCAGCCAACTTGAAACTGGTTCCTAAGAAGTGCTACCTTACCCAAAATATAATACATTTATTGGGACATGTAGTGTCGGCCCATGGAATTGAAACAGACCCAGAGAACACCAAAGCAATAACAAATTGGCCAACACAAACCCAAAAAACTGAAGTGCGGAGTTTTCTGTGTTTATGTGCCTATTACCATCAATTTATACCTGGGTTCGACCGATCGCCAAGCCACTACATAAACTGACTGAGACGAAAAAGAGATTTCATTGGACCACTGAATGTGAAACATCTTTTAGTAAAATAAAGAAAATTCTGATATCTCCACCAGTTCTGGGTTTCCCGAAAAGTGAGGGTGTATTCATTTTGACACTGATGCTAGTGATATAGGCATTGGAGCTGTGTTATTATCTCAGGTTCACAATGGGAAGGAAAGAAAACTAGAATACTTCAGTAAGGTATTGCATAAGCCTGAGAGAAATTATTGTGTTACACGCAGGGAGCTTCTGGACTTGGTGAAGGCAATTTCATACTTCCGCCCCTACCTTTATGGCAAGCATTTTATTCTGAGAACTGACCACGCTTCATTTCTCTGGCTACTATATTTAAAGAACCCCAAAGGTCAAATAGCTCGGGGGATAAAGCATCTCCAAGAATATGACTTTGAAATAGAGCACAGATCTGGACACCTTCACAAGAATGCGGATGCACTTCCTAGGAGGACATTTAAGCCATTCTGTCATCATTGCAAACACAAAGAAAAGAGTGGTGAATTGATGGTACGGAGACAAGAATTCAAGGTTCTTTATCTTGTGATGGGTCACCAACCTGGAGTGATGAGTGTATTAGGAAAGATCAGTCAATTGATCATACTTTTCAGCCATGGAAAGAAGTTGGTTGTTGGCCAAAATGGGATGAGACATCTTGTCTGAGCACAGCTGTCAAAGCATACTGGGCACAATGGAATTCCCTTGAACATACAAGGTTATAGTTGGTCATTCCAGAATGCAGGGCTCCTGAAATCTTAAAGGAACTGCATAATGCAGCAGCCAGTGGGCACTTTGGTGTTAAAAAGACCCTCAACAGAGTTAGACTGAGATTCTACTGGCTTCATTGTCGGGAGGATGTTGAGAAGTGGTGCAGAATGTGCGACACCTGCACTGCAAGGAAGGGCCCAAGGACCAGAGGACAAGGTCACCTCCAGAAATACAATCTTGGAACCCCATTCGAAAAGATGGCAGTAGACATTCTGGGTTCCCTTCCAATCATAGTGAGAGATAAACGGTATCTGCTGGTGGCCCAAGATTATTTTACTAAGTGGCATGAGGTCATTCCCCCCCTGAACCAGAAAGCACGTACTGTGGCTGAGGCACTCCCAGAGAAAGTCTTCTCGAGGTGTGGGGTGCCACAATAACTCCATTCAGATCAAGGAAAAAACTATGAAGCTTTAGTGTTCCAGGAGGTAATAAGGATTATGGTGATGAAAAGACTATTACTACAGCCTTACATCCTCAGTTGGATGGAATGGTGCAGAGGCTTAACTGCACTCTTGAGCAGTACCTGTTTATCTTTGTGGCATATAACCAAAATCATTGGGATTCAAAGGTGCCATTGTTTCTCCTTGCTTACCGTCCGGCAGTTCACGAGTCCACAAGGATTACACCATCAAGGATGCTGTTTGGAAGAGAGCTGCGCCTTCCTTGTGACATTCTGTTTGGCCAACCGAAAGAAGAGGAAGCTGCAGCCCCGATTATGCCAGCAAACTATGTAACAGACTAGTTGGCAATTAATGATTTTGCTCAACAGCACTTCAAAATAAATAGCGAAAGGATGAAGACGTGGTATGATAGGGGAATGTCGGTCGAGGTATTTCAAGGACAACTGGCAACTGCTGTGTCTGTATAACCCCCAGAGGTGAAAAGGGTACTGCCCAAAATCAGAAATGTTGGGAAGGCCCCTACAGGATTCTAAATAAAATCAACAATGACATCTTTTGGATTTGTTGTCAGGGCTCTTGGGCAATGCAGAAGGGTTGTCCACATCGACCAATTTGCGCTTTACGAAGGTCCGGAAGTTGCAGCAGAGTCTGTTCAGAACGATCAGACCTGAGGAGGAGGTAGTGTTACGAGTTCGCTGCTTCGCATTGCTTGCGAGAGCGGAAATGTGTGAAGTTCATGCATGTAATCCAAGAGCAGGCGGCGAATACAAAGATAAACTTCCACAGGCTTGCCGCCATGATAACGCTACTATCTCGCATGCTCCTGACCTTGGTTGTACTGAATTTCTGCATTTATCTGAAGAATCCTCTGGATTACTGATCTTGTTTCTCTCTGAGTGACTCGGGGTGCATTGAACCATCCGGATGGTCAGGGTGACTGATATAAAAGTGCAACAAGCCTCCAAACCGAGAGTTTATGAGATGAGAGTCAGAGTCTGGGCAATTGTACAAAGAGCTAGAAAATCAACGAGTAGCTCTAGAAGTAACAGCGGGAGGAAAAATCTGTGAATGTGAGCATCAGAGAAGTAAAGAGTGCTACTGGCAGACTGGATTATTGGACTGGATGCGTGAGTGAAAGACATTACAAATGATGGCAACAGACAGACTGTATGTGTGTTAATGATGAGTATGAGTTAATTGACTATAACCAAATAGACATTAAGAAGGACGTTAATTAGAGATAAAATTATACATTAAATATTGCACTCACTGAGAAATACAAAGAGTAATAGTGCAGATAGATAGATTAATGCTGTAAATAATAGCTGTGAATAAATCAAAATCCAATTTAGTTATTTTATTTTTATTAGGACCTCCATTCCTCACCAACTGGGATACACCCCTCAGGTGTCTTGTAATAATATAATAAAAATTTCAAATGCACACGTAACTCGCTAGGGCATCAGTATGTAAACAACAAAGGCCAACATATATACTGATGTCACAGGCACATCAACATGATACCCCGTTTTCCCGTGAAATATTGTAGTCTATTTTAAAATACATAATTTTCGAGTTATACACATACAAATAAATGAAGGGCCACAGCACGAGACCTAAAATTTATCATATTATCACGTGGTAGGCAGAAAAAATGTAAGAACAATCTCTATTCAACCACAACTGCCATTTTCTGGGATTTTGGCTAATGAAGCTATCTACTCACATTAAAAAACAGGTTAGGTCCTACATTAGGTTGTTTTTCTGAGCAGATATTCCAGATCTTGACAAAATGAAGAGCAGAGATTTTTGTATTTTTTGAAACTAAGGTAAGGATAAGCCAATGCCACGCAGAAAATGAGAACATCCATACTTAATGTACGCAGCAGCTGTCATTACATCTTTGTAAATTCATGGAAGGGTATTTTCTGATAAGATACTTTCACGTTAAGCCAAGAGAGTCAATTGAACGTTATTACAAAATAATCACAGGTGCATGTTATATATAATATTTAAATCAGAAATAAAATACATGTTACATCAACTAAAAACAACGTCAATTGATATTGCATACCTGCCAACTTTCAAAATTTTTATCATTAAAATACTATAAAATAATACAAATTTGGCATAACTAATACATGGTAATTTTCACATAATATACTTTCCTCAACTTATCCCCTACCCTTATTTCTGCGGGGAAAAAAAAAAAAAAAAAAAAAACCACACACAACCACCCCCACCCCTCACACACACACACAAAACACAACACACACACAACAAACACAACACACAACACACACACCACACAACATACCCCACAACACACACTGAAAATACATTGTCCAACATATTTTGCAGAAATTTTTAAGTTTTGAAACAATAAAATTCACAAAAAATATTAGAAACTGCAAAAAAAAGAAAGGAAGCAACTAGTACCAATATAAACACCCAACTATTAAAACAAGATCAGGTGATCATACCTTGGAAAATATCTTAGTATGGGTGGATGTACTTCAATTACTGCTGCTGAAAATTTTGTTCTGTGGCATTACCCTCTGAGTTAGGTATGGAGAGAATTGTACTCTCAATTTTACCCAGCATGTTGTCAAAAATGTGACCACAATAGCATAAATTTTTCATTTGAATCGTCACTATCATCTGTTGAAACAGAGCATGGCCCACTCTGCAAACGCTGAACAACTTCAGACATTGTATCAACTGTCTTTGGACATTGTATCAGCTGCCATTTCATTCGGAATACAAGTTGTTTTTGTACGAGGACGAGAGAATTTTTTTGCAAAAACCAAGCCTGGGAACATTTTTCTAAACATGGTACCGGCATAATCTGCTGTGCTAAGTGGAATATTATGCTCAACTACGAACAAAATGAAAAGACATTCTGCTTTTGTGACTTCCAAATCAGCATTTGTAGTGTTAAAAAAGCTGGAGATCATTTTGTTTTCTTTCTTGCTTTTTACATGTGTCATGCCCCATGTGTTTCAGACACTTGCATGATTGGTTATGTCATTTACACCACTGTGTGTTATAATAAACTCACACCTACAGACAGCGCAGAAAACAAATTTCTCGCCCTTTTGAGACTTCCGTATATACAGAAAATCAGCAATGTATGAATTCCTGTATGTTTGAAAATACTGCTGTTTAACTTGCTCAATTTTTTAACAGGTTAAAACCATGCATAAACTAAATTAAAACACATATTAATAAAAAATTCCTCAGTGTATACTCTGTCGGTACTGTTAACCTTAAATCATAACATGAAAAAATACTCACAAGTTACTATACATCCCATACACAAGTCATGTTTGGGAGATTTCACACATATTTTGTTATCTTACAATGCAAAACACATAAAACACCTTGCTCTTAAAGAAAATGATAAACCACAAAAATGTAAGCACTATGTGCATAATATTCACCTTCATATCACTGTAAGATATATAAAAGCAAACAAAACATGCCTAATACCTTAAATTTTTCAACAATGTTTATCGACTGCTATACGGTAGAATTCCTTTCATTGACCGAAAAATTCAACAACACAGAGCTATTCAACAACTAAACAGTTTCATTTTATGGCAATGTTTAGTAACTGCTGGGCGGGTAAATTTTGTTGACAGAATGGGCGAATACGAAAAGAGACGAAGAGAGACAAAGAACTGAACACATGTTGTATGAAAATCTGTGGACGATTAATTCTCTATAAATCACGTTGTCTGCCATTGATATGAAATAATTTATTTGAAGAACAATTCACGTTTCCCAAAATCAACAGACTTAAACTCGGGAACATAAATTTTTGCTGTGCTTTAGTGGTGGATTAGGCTATTTTAAGAAGTGGTGTGCTGATCTTACACTCCATTGAAGACACACTAAAAAGCACCTACAATCAACTATACTTAATGAAAGCAAATACAAAAATGATTAATAACTGCTGGTAAAATAATCTAACAATACCAGAAAAAAGCACATTTACAAGAGAGGCAGTTCGTGCTCTCCTTTAGTCATTATGAACCTACACACAGTTTCTGTGTGTGCAGAAAATGAAAAGTTAGGCCTGGCATGGCAACTGGCGTGGCAGAAAACTGACAGTATCAACCGGGTCAGGTGCGTATGCAGCTCTCTTTGTCGTCGGAGGGAGGGCAAGCCAGCCGTCTTCCCACTTACCTTGGTACGGTTGGGAGCCACGCTAATTGTAGCTGCATTAGCGCATATACCTTTCAATACCCGTATGTTAAGTGTGTATAATGCCAGAAAAGGACCAGGTAGTGGACCTGCGACATTATGTTAGCATTTAAATAATTAATCAGAGTTTAGGCTTTTTTTTTTTTTTAGCAGCAAGAGGGCCTATATGTTTGTGTTGGGTATAATATCTCTCAAATGCAAAATTTTAAAATATTTAATTAAAACAACATGCTATTTTTGCTCTAGAAACAATTCAACACGGATGCAATTTTTTACTTTTTGGGGTTTAAAGTAAATCTTACGAGTTAATTCACTAGCATAATTTGATTGTATTTAACAAATTTAACATGTCATTTTGCTGCTAAAACCATGCAAAAAAGTCTACATAAAATTTTAATTCAATTTTTGCAATAGGGGGCAGGGGTGGGTAAGAATAGGTTCAAAATCAAACAACAACCCCTCCAAAGTACGGCCCATTTTCTTGGAAACTGTGAATGTTCATAATTTTAATTTCTGAATGTAATTTTTTTTTTTTTTAATAGAATTACAGAGCAAACTACAGTAAGCAGGGAACTTTTTTGTTTTTGGGGGTAAATATATGGAATAAAGTTATTGAATGAAAATGAAGTACTGAATTTTATATAAATACACTTCTTAAATCATTCCTGGTGGTACATTGCTTTTGGTTAAGGGTTAATACTAAAGTTATTTTGGCTGACCAAGATAGTAGCAAATACAAACTTAAACTTGGTCTCAGGTACACAGAATACCTATTTATATTAACTATACAGCACTGCTAAAATGCTTGGCAATGGTCACTTGGAAAGTAGATTTGTGTTACATTTAGGTAACTTAGGAATTGACTTGGATGCATACAGTTCCTTCTTTGAAACATTTATTTTCTTTCATTTATCAGGATTCTTAGCATGTTTTCTACCTATCCCTTTTGGAGAAGGTGTCACTTTTCCTTGTCAAACTTTTGTCTCTTAACTGTACAGTTTTGATACAATTGCACTAAATAATAAAAGCACAAACAGCATGACTATGAGTGTAGAGTGCACATAGGTTATGTTTACAATATTGTCAGAGAGTAACCAAACTGTGAATGTTAAAGCTTATACAATCCAGTTGTTTAGCAGTGTTGTCAGTACATTAGAAAAGTAGATCATCTGTGTGTATTTTTTAATGCAAAAATTTGTCTAGTATTTCTAAATTTTTTTCTGTAATTGCCTTGCACAATTAAATTTGTACTTGACCTTTGCAAAAGTGTAGGTATCTAAAGATTGGCCTGAAAGTCATCTTGCAAACATTCACACTAAGAACCATAAGCTGACAGCAAGGCATCTGAAATGTCTTTTTAAACAGCTATAAAATTTGAGCTTTTCAATACATTGACGCTATTCCCCACCTGTGGCATACAGGGTGGTTCATAGGCTCCGAGGAATTCCGCCAGGCACAGACTAAAAGGTGCCTTGAAGGTTGAGGGTATATCAATAAGGTAGTCTTTTGGTGTTTCACTTTACTGGATGGATATATTGTCTCGAGTTTAAAAAAACATACAGAAACACTTCCTAGGTGTGGTACTCTATTTTGGCTAACTCGGATTAACTGTCGGCGACGTCGTGATGGAGGGGGGGGCTTCTTTGGACGGCGATTTGATACTTAACTCTGCTGGTGGTGCTGGTATGTTGTCGGCTGTGGATGAGATCCGGCGATGTGGGCGGCCTTGGAAAAGGCCAGCGTTTGGTGCCGTCTACCCTGGACTGCTGTTCTGGGTACGTTCTGACGTCCTCTTGCGATTTCTTGACGCAACTGCTTCTCTCTGCGTGGTGATAATGAACTGTTTTCCTCTTCTCACGTAAATTGGCTTATATGCTCTCTAGCCTCCGTCCCTAAGTGTCGGCATGTGTCTCTCTTGTTGGGGGAGGGGGGAGGGAGGTGGTTGCCTGCAGTGAAAAGCCTTTCTACCACATGCCATGGTTCGTGAAGGTTCGNTGAATTTACCATCTCAGCTTATTTTTCCGCGGTTTGGCTACAAGGGTGGTAGGGGTGAGGAGTGTTCGTGGCCCCACTTTCAATTGGTCAGCCGTTTTCTCAGGCGTGAAGCTAGAGGTACTCTTGTTTGGCTCTGCAATTTCTCCCGCTTTCCTACGTATTTACGTAGCGCTTTTCGGGTGCTTCGGCGATATGCCAGCTCTTACTCGGGACAACCTTGACACGTGTAACAGCGATCCGTTCTGGCTGTCCAAGTGCCTCGTGACACGTGTCAACTGGTAGGCGCTCGCGAAGGGGGTCAGCAAGGCTTCTACTCCAAAATGTGTTACACGTCAACATTAATTGAATAATCACAACAAAATATGTTACAAATTGCAGAATACAGTCTCTTTGATGTTTTATATCTGTTCATGAAAACATTACTACACCTTTTAAGGTTTGCATAGTACTAGATAAAGGCAATTGAAGTATCAAACAGTGAACATAAAATAAAACACCTTGGGAATTGAAACTTACAAAACACAAAATTGTAAGGAAAAATATCAGATTAATATGGCCTGGCATTAAGTATGACATTATGTAGAACTTTTGTTCACGTGCATATTTCTGTAGTTAATGTTAATAATTCAAATACCAACAATGTTTGCAGCGTGAAGGTCCTATGAATAAATATTTAATAAAATGCATAAAATGTTACAAATATGTAGCTCAAAACAAGTTACGCTATTTTTGTACATCTTAACTTACACTTCAATGAATTTTTTATTATGTTAAGTAGGCTAAACAAATAAATTAAGGTGAAAGTCTGAAATGAGTATTTATTACATTTTTAGTTCTGATGTCATGAAATAATTAATCACATGTTTCATGTTAAAGCAGGCAGTGTAGTTGACTTGGGATTTTCTTCTAGCCTGGAACATAGGTGTTTTAGTAATGAGTGTGAAATTTTCATATCATAAACTTCCTTCCTGAAATTAACATTTTTGCTATCCCAATGATTGACTGTAAGGACTAATTTTTTTTTGGATGTTGGTATGTGATGTTTTTGTGGAGCAAACACAGACACAGAAAAAAAAATTATGACAGATGATTTGAATGTGTCAACTCCAGAAAAAATGTTATGTTCAATAAACACTTTTACATGTTGTTAAGAACCACCCAAACCTCTCCACTACACTTTTACAAATAACCTGTGATGTATTTTCATCTCACATATTTTGCCAACAGTAATAACAGAAAATGTGGACATGATAAACATTTAGAATACGCCACAAAATCAGCTATGTACACTACACATTAGTTTTGTAAATGCAACTATCTAAATGATTCAAAGAAATAATAGTATGAACTATGACAGGAACATTTCTTTTTGCTTCCTGCAAAAACAATTATACCAATCCCAAAATGTTACATGTTAAAATTGTATAATGCATTTATCTTGTAATATTGTTTCAGTAAAATTTTTTTATCTGATGATGTTCGAGTGTTCAGCTTTATTCAATGAGTAGTACATTTTTGATTGTACGATAATAAATGTGAAGTTGTTACCTGATTGCAATTTAGATTCACTTTACTTGTTATATAACATAAAAATATAGTAATAACTAGTAATGACATAGCATGAGCTATCATACATTTCTCAGACAACTTACAATACACCCAACTCTTTACAAATGATGCATACAAATAGCAGGTTGCACTTACTATTTGCGATAAATTCAGAACACGTATGGGACTTCTGTGTCATGTTACTATTACTAGATGCAGATATAACTAGGATTTTATTTAAGTAAATATTATAAAAAATTAATTTGTATGGTCACTGTTATTTATAACTACATACATAAATTATTATTGTAGCATGAAATCCCAAAGTAAGTAAAGGACATTAATGAAATTTTCCTGTATAAAAGAAAGGAATGCACAGGTATGAGCTTGTTGGTAACATACAATAAATTTTTATACAATTTTGTGTTACCAATATTTTGTTACTGTTAGGAAGCCATTTTAGAACTAATTTTTTTCCATGTACCAATGAAAATTGTCTTCTCTTGCTTGACTTTCAGGAGTCATGCGACATGATGCTTACCAAAATGTTTTTGTGTGGTAGTCTTCTTGGTTCTAAAGAAATGAACTCTTCATTCATTTAACTCGTTCCGAGCTTAATTTGCTCTCTGCTTTCCTCCTGCATGCCAAGGCCATGGCAGAGAGATAAACTGTGACCCTACTGTTTTTTCCTTACCTCTTCTTCCATTACCAAGGTGAGTAATTTCTTGTCACATGCACATAGCTATTCTGTTCAACTATGGTGTGAAAAAACTGTGTGCAGCACATTTGTATTTGAATCATTATTCAAAATTTTCCATGGCGAGGATATAGGAGGAAGGGGGAATGAAAGTGACAAAGTTTCTTGTTAAGAAACATAGTATGTTTGTATTATGACACAATGAAGATTTGTGCACAATTATTATCTGTAAATCATTCAGAAAATGTTCACAACCAGCCTTTTAATTGAAGTGTTTATCTAATTACCAATTAATGTTGCAACAACATTAGACATAATGACATGCTAACATTTTATCTTTTTACTTGTTTAATTAGAAATTATGCAAGTGCAGTAATGTCACTGCAAATGTCCAAATTCTGACTGGCTGAATCACATATTTTGTTGGCACATGACTCTTAAAGACTGCCACAGAAAAAAGTTATACAACATTTTAACATACCTACAAAAAATGGCAAAATCAGTTAAATCATCATACCATAGCACACACAAAGAACTAAATAAAAAAACCAATTACAATTAATAAAATGGTATAACACACAATGCACATCTCATTTCAGGAAACTCAATTTCTACCACGTAGGGTTTTGTTATTCATAACTTAAACAACTGTGGAATTGTGATTTTAACAAGAAATTATGCAAAAACTATGAATCTAAAAGAATTGTTGCTGAAAATGTACTGTAGTTTCTGAAAGACTAACAGTGTTTGAAACAAATATAAGATATGAAATTTGTGGGTATTCAATGCCACTAACAAAGTCTATAATTGCCCGGAAAGCTTCATGGTTAAAAACAGACACATGTAGCTCAATACAACAAAGGGTCACAATATGGTTTGAAATGAATGTAAATTACATATTTTTATCAAGTTAAAGAGTAACAAGGGAAGTATGCTAAACATTAAATGCCTGAATTACTTCTTAAACATTAGCCAACATTGCTTTTTCCTACATTTTTTCAACGTGTATTATAATGCACAATTGATCCCATTAAAGAAAAACATGATTACTGCAGTTAAAATTGTGGTTGATGATCAACCTTGCATCACTGTTAAATAAAGTGCTATAAATTCAAAATAAAGTCTTACCGTAGATTGCAGGATTTTGTGACTGTTGTCCCCATTTACCATTTTGATAACCATTACAGCTGCCATCATCACTGACTGGCTTCCTGCTGATTGGTTGGGGTGGTGGGCCAATCCTCGTGTGTCTGTGTTCCCTGCCCTCATTGGCTGGGATGGTTGGCCAATCCTGATAAGTGTGTGGTCGTTGCCCTTGGGTCATATTGTCTTCAGTCATCCATAAAAAGTTGGGCTCATATTTTATTTTATTTGTACGTATCTTCCCTATTTATATTGGTCGGATGTTTCAAATGTTTCTATCACCTCTCTAATTGACCTTGTCCTATTAGTTTGTATGTTACCTATGGTGCTTTACTTGTCTAAATCGATGCTGTGTCTGGTCTCCATGGAGTGTTCTGCTAGGGCTGACTGCTAACCAAAAGTCAGTTATAGTAAAACAAGCACTCCTTGGAAATCAGACACACTATCGATTTTGACAAGTACAGCACCATAGCTAACATACAAACTTACAGGACAAGGACAATTAGAGACACAATATAAATATCAAAACACAAAAAATTTCGGATGACTTGAACCCAGGCCAGAACATGATAAAGTCTTACGGTTTCATGATAATAAAAAGCAAACTTTTAAAAACTGTAGTAATTATTCAAAGTAAACTTAATACAAATTTTAAAATAAAAAATAAACTTCGGATTTTACCCTGAAAACATGTCACAAAACAGTAAATTTTTAAAGCAATGACCAACACTAGATTTTTTTGTGTTTATGCAGATTTAGATAATCCCACGTTTTTCAACACATCCAAAGTATATGAAAAAAATAAACACACTTACAAAACTTTGTGCAATAGAGTATGCTGAGTTACTGTCTTAATATGTGAAACTGTTATTGTCATTTTTCACACTATGCAAAAAAATTAAATAATACCCAGTAAACGTTCACAACGTATCACCATAAGCCTTGAGACAATTATACAATTTACAAATACAAAATGCAACGATCATAATATTAAATGATTCACCAGAAACAATAAATTTCCTAAAATGTTTAGTTCAGAATACTGATATTCATCTTTCAGAATAGAAAATTTTTTCAGTCTGGTGTATCTATCGACACAACTGGTACCACAGGCTTCAGAAGTTCTGTTTTCTTTATTCTTTTTTCAATTTTTGAGTCAATGCAAGGAGCAGTGCTTGTATTTTCTGCTGTATTTTGTGCTCTACCATGTGCTGCTTCCTCATTTTGTAAATTATATGCTATGTTAGCATATTCTTGGAGAAAGGGGCATAAGCTCAACAAAAAATGGCAGAAGTCTTTACGTATACCGAACCACCCTGAAACACAAACAAAAGTCCTAGCTGCATTACCATTTTTTCAGATAAGTAAAACCAAAATTTTAGTTTCAAAGTAATGTTCTTCCAATATTAACAGCATTAGACTTGGAAGATACTTAGACCTTTTCATATGTAATCAATATCAGATAATTTGTATTACTCATGAAACAAAATCACATGTTATTAAAACATAACCAAAATCACCAGTTACAGTGGGGAACATGTGTGTGTTGGGCATTTCACTGACACAAAACCAATTTTTACATATATTTTTAACTAACAGTTGAACAAAGCAGATTTAAAAAATACAGTCAAAAACATTAAAAATAACATTTTGAAAGTGTTGGAAATTCTGCTGTTTTCAAATGGGTTGAAACACCCTGTGATTGGCTGCAACTTTTTTTATACTATCCCGGCGGGAAACAACTCTCGTATAAAACAAAATATCAATCTTGTCTGTTTCTTTAAATGTGGCAGAGACAAACAAACATGCATGCACACAGTTCATTTTCATAATTTTCGGGCTTGGTTTGTTCAATATTTGTTGATGTGAACAGTGATTGAAATATTTTTTTACGAAGCTATCAAGCACAAGTTTACAGTTTCAAAGGCTTGTAGTTTCAACGAATTTCATCAGTAATTCTCTCAATATGCAGCTTTAAAATGGAAAATAAAATTTTTTTGAGAGTTTCAATTGCCAAATTTTTAATATGTATTTATTAGTGTCAAAATTTGTGGCTCCTGACCATTTCCATGAATTCATTTACAAGTTATTTATGGAAGTGTTTGCTAAATATTCAGAAATTTATTTCCTAACAGATATGCTTATTTAAAATTTGTGAAAACATGAAAATATTTTAATATTTTGCATTGAAAATTTTGCTTTTATAAAATGAAAACACCCATTTTCAAAAATCGAAATAAATACATTTTTTTAAAACGAAAATGCCTTTTTTAAATATTAAAATTACTTAATTTTAAATAAAAAATGTGGAATCTAGAACATAAAAAAAATTTAATATTAATAAGAAAATGTGGAATAGTGGAATTAGGCGGAACAAATAAAATAATACAATATTTGGTAATATAATTAGAAATTATAAACTGGGAAAGAAGTGGTACAAAAATAATTTAATAAATAATAAGTGAAACAATAAAAATTTTGAACTCGATAACCTTTAGAAATTTCCAAGGAGGCCCTGAAACAGGGCCTCCTTGTAAATTTTAAAGGGTCAGTTAAACACCACCCCCTTGTAAATTTTAAAGGGGTGGTGAAATGCAACCCTGTAAGGCAATGAAAAATCTGCTATATTTATTAATGAATCAGGTTTATATTCTCTTATTTTATCATCTAAGAAAGAAGAACGAGGAAGTTATCACCTGGATTCCATAATTCCATAATGAAGACAATATAAAATATTATTACTAACTGAAATGTAAGAAATTAAGTATTTTTTATGTTAAACAACTTAAGACACAATTTTCTCCACAGTACCATCCTTTTATGTGCCCAACACTTGCCTGTGTTTATAGCAGTGGTTAATTTTTGGCTATACGTACTGTGGTTGTGAAAGGGAGAAGAGCGCCCAAGATGAATTAGGGCAGAAAAACTGGATATCTCTCTCTCAAGGTATCAAATCCATTCTTTTAATACAGAGCTATGGGCACTTGCCCACATCCAAATTCAATTTGAAAGCCTTGAATAATTGTTACGAAGAGTGAGTGGAAATGAAATGGTTTACATAGTTAACTTTGCAAGATTGATTCACTAGCGTGTTATAAAAAAA
>NQII01000655.1:491529-520083 GCA_002778355.1 Clitarchus hookeri
ATATATATATATATATATATATATATATAAACCCTCGGATTATGCCAAATATTTTGTTTTATCAATTTAAACACTTCGTTTTCTGAAAACAGCTTTAATTTACTTACATTGTATGATTTTGTACACTGAAAGTAAACAATGGCTTCGGAAAAGTTGTGCAATGTACGTATGTCGAACATATAGTTCAGTTTATTCCTCTCGTGTGAGATTAATTTAGCACAAGTGACACA
The DNA here is from genome assembly GCA_002778355.1 of Clitarchus hookeri. NCBI lineage: Eukaryota > Metazoa > Arthropoda > Insecta > Phasmatodea > Phasmatidae > Clitarchus > Clitarchus hookeri. The sequence goes on from NQII01000655.1 coordinate 491,760, forward strand.
GTCTATGAGTTGAGTTGATAAACACATCCATACAAATGCTACCAACATCGTTCATGATATGGCTGTATGTCAACAAGAGTTTTATTCAGTTGGCAATCGGCCCTCCCCAAAGTGAGACCATGTCCCTTATCAAATTGTACTTTCTGGTTGTGTAAATAATAACAGTGGAGCGTAAAGAAACACACGCACAGACTGAAGAAGAAAGGAAAATAATGAAATCAGTTAGACCCATCTGGTAGACAAGGTTTAAATTATTTATGAAAATAATAAGAGGTGCTATTAATAGCCCCCCTTAAAAGTTAATAAAAACATGAAATCCAAGAGGTATCCAATTTATATACCCCTTTATACATACAACCACAGCTGTTTCTTTTTCCAGAGTACTGTCATACACTCTGAAATTCTATAATGTATAAAACATAAAATTTTATTAGACCAAAGAAAATTCAATATCATGCATTGATTGATTTATCTGTTTTTACTAATCCATTATATGTGAGATACTAATTCTTATCATTCGTAATATTTTAATATTGTTTATTTGTTATAATCTTTGTATATCTATCTGGTAAATTTTTTTTTTATTTTTCATCTAAAACACAAGCTGATCATTCCATCATTTTATCTATAATATTAAAATTAAATGTTTTATATTTACTTTTAATTCTTTTAGGTTTTTAAAGTCTTCAGTTTTTCAACTTGCTAAGCATTGGATCTATTTAGATACAATTTTTTTATTAACAATAGTAAAAAAAAAAAAGTGCTGTGAATAAAAGATATTAACAGTTTTTACAAAAAACAACCAAAAGATAAACATTTCAATATATATAAATCATAGTTCAATCAGCAAGTACTCAAAAAACAGTTAGAGAAAGTGTGTTGTAATGAATGTGGCAAATATGTTTGTAGGTCATATCTTGAAAAACATAAAAAAAATAAAATCACATGATAAAATACAAAAGAATACACAACAAAACCATGAAACATTGTCAAGAAGGTAAAGATATCAATTTATTTTCACCACATCCACATACCAGAGATAAACATATGTATAGAGTATGTATGAACAAGTATATGAGAAAAATATATCATAATAAAAAGCAAGTGCTATTGAAAGTAGTCTTGACTGTGTCAAATAAAGAAAATATCACAATTGAATCAGATAAAGCCAACATCGGCCCCTGACCGACGTTTAATTCATTGATATTATTTACTAACAATACTCAACAGTAAATACATTTCTATTCAAAAATTAAATATATTATTTACATTTAATTTTCTGATTTAATTTTTTTTTGTTTATAAATATAGAGAGAAAAATGGGAACACCAAAACCGAGTGAAATGAAAGTGAGAGTCGAGAGAAATGGCTAAATCTTTAAATATTAAATATATACACAAGTTAAAAATAAACTATCTAATTAAAGCGATAAATCAAAATATTAATACTGTTAGTGAGATGAAAGTTGCAATACAGATGATGAGCAAGATAAAAGCAAATACAATTAAAAAAACTAATCTTAAGGAGTTGAAAATAAAATAATTGTATATTATAGCCAAATATTTTGAATATTAAGAACACACACAAGTAAAGGTAGAAGAATCTCATTAATGCTATAAAAAAAAAAATAGTCAACAAAACGTTAATTATATTTCTTTCGCAAATGCCGGTATTAGTAAAGAATATAAACCAGATGAAAAACATTAAAATAATATACAGGAGAAGCCTGTTATACCGCGGCCCATTATATTGCATATTTGGGTACACTGCAGGGCAATTTATGTCCCCCGGCATCAATAAATAAGCGGAAAGCATGTGGTCGGGTAGGCGAGCGGTCGGCTGGCGGGTGATCGGAGGGGGCGGGTGGTCGTGAGTTGGTGAAGGTTTGGAGGGGGAGGGAGTGGAGGGAGTGGTTGCACACACTTTCTCAAATTAGCACAGAAATTAGCATTTGTTAACTGTGATTTATTGCAGCCAATATTGTTCGTTTTTCCATATTCAGTTTCGTTTACGTGGTGTGATGTCACAGAAAAGAAAGGTTAATTCTGTAGGTGATAAATTAAAAATAATTCAGTGTGAAAAAAGGAGCGACTAAAGCAAGTTTATCACGTGAGTACGGTATCCCTGAAGGAACGATCAGAGGGTAGGTGAAAGAGGAACACAAACTACAAAGTTTTGTGGATGTTGTGGAAAGTGATGTAAGGCTGCAAAGAAAAAAAACCATGCTAGGAGAAGACAGCGAACTGGATGAATGGCTTTACAGGTGGTTTTTAATAAAACGTAGTGAAGGTGCACCATTATCTTGACCTATTTTGAAGGCTAAAGCTGTGAAATTCCACAATGATTTGCATTGCAACAGTGACTTCAAAGCTCCAGATGGGTGGTTTTCACGATGGAAAACATGCCACGGAATAAGTCAAGCAAGCATCGAAATTGAAGCACGATCTTGTGACACTTTAACTGTGATGAAACTGCTTTATATTTTCGGGATTTAAACAGAACAAGGATAGAGTTACTCTTCTTTTTGCAACCAACAAATCAGGCAGTCACAAACTTAAACCACTCTGTGTTGGAAAAAGTCGAAGTCCAAGGTGCTTCAAGCACGTAAACATGAAGTCATTGCCTGTTCCATACACGCACACAAAAAATGCCTGGATGACTGGTGAAATATTTTCCAAGTGGTACAATGAAGGTTTTGTTCAGTCAGTGAGAAGCCTTCCTGTGGTCACTTAAGCTAGAAGCAAAAGCTTTATTGATACTTGACCATTGCCCAGCACATCCATCAGCTGATTTACTGCAGTCTAGGGATGGAAAAATAAAAGTTATGTTTTTGCCAAAAATTACTACAGCACTGATCCAGTCGCTACCAGGGTATTATAAAAGCATTCTAAGCACACTACCGCAGAGAACTGTTAAGCGCAATAGTAAACTCTGATGATGAAATGGATGTTTACTTAAAATCAATCAACCTTAAGGGAGTCATGTATTCCGTAGGACTAGCGTGGGAAAGTGTGAGTCAGGCAACCATTCAGCATTGTTGGAAAATTGTTCTTTTGCCGTTAGAGAGAGGAAGAACTCTGAGGGTGATGAAATCTTCCTGGGATTTGCTGACAACGATGTACAGTCAGCACGTGGTATTATGGACATCAGCATGACTTTGGAAGACCTGGTGAGCTGGGCTGATTGTGACAGTAGTGAGCCTGTTTCCGAGACTGTTGATCAGCAAGACATTATCGCTGCCGTACGGAACAATAATGATGATGATGACGATGAATGTGAAAGTGAAGGGGAAGAAATGGAAGCCCCAAGCATGAACCAAGTAATCCACAATATTAATGAAGTCATGTCATGGTTGGAAAGACAAAGTGAACCCAATCATGTTCACTTACTTCACCTGGCGAACAATAAACGTTATGCAGAACAGAAACGCACTACATTAATTCGCCAAACAAAAATTTCAAAATTTAAAAAAAAAAAAAAAAAAAAAAAAAAAAATTTAATGATTGTTATGTAACTTTATTCTGATATGTTAAGGTTTATAAGGTTTAAATTGACTGTAAGACTTCTATATAAATGTTATGTTGTCAACTTTACTAAAGAAATAATGTAGGGTAAGTTAATTTTTGTAGAGTTCATAATGGTTTTCCAGGGATTTTGTATGTTTTAAAATTACATAGAGTAAAGCAGCTATTGCATTGCTTTTATTCTTTGACGGAAGAATTCCTGGTGGTTCTTTTTTTATGTGAACCTATTATACCTATTGGGGGTTGTAAACCGGCCAAAAAAAATGTTATTGTAGCGAGTCAGCTTCCTTTCCATCTTATCAAGGGTTGTATCAATATACAGGAAGACCCGGCCGCATTCCTAGCCAAATATCAGACTTGCAAGTGTCCTACTGTCACAAATTTACTGGCGCTTACAAGTTAACATTAAACATGCATGCGTTGTTTTGTGTAACACTTTAAGCAACTAGTACAATTATTCAATGCCAAAACCATTATATAAAGTAAGTCAAAAGTTGCTGGAATACTGTCGTAAAAGGTGACAAAGATGTCTATTGTGACCTGTAATTCAGAAAAGCGGCTTTCCTTTGCATAATACAAATAATTCACACATTTCGTCTTTCTTTTTCTTTGTAAAATGAGTCACACGAGCAAGGGACATGTTGCACAACACGTGACAGAGTGAAATATCCCACCTGCNTTTTTCTTTGTAAAATGAGTCACACGAGCAAGGGACATGTTGCACAACACGTGACAGAGTGAAATATCCCACCTGCACTGCAGTGTGAGCATGTATTAGAACTTTGCTTAGTTTAATTTGGCCGTGAGCTTCCTTTCTCCTCACTTCCGCCCAAAACAAGCGTGGGGGGGATGGGGGGAAGGGGAGAAACACCCACCTCCTTAACCCCCCCCCCCAGCAAACACACACACGCAGCGAACACAGCCTTTGGTGGAATAAGTACATCCTTTGCCTGGAAAGGGAAGTATTTAAGCGGTTCTTGCTTGAATGCTGGTGCTCCCTTTCATCATGCCGCCTCGTTTTCCATTTTCTGTTTCCCTCCCGTGGGTGCTGTAAATTCCAGTGATGCAGATAAAAAAAAAAGATTCCGAAAGGAAGAGTCTTAAAATTTCATGAGTTACAACACTGCGATAAAACTTGCCCCGTGTTTAATAGATAGGTGCCACACCTAATAAGAAAACTGGAAGGTTTTATTTTACTCAACTTGGTCACTCCCGGAATAGCGCGGAAAAGCTATAATGCGGGTATGAGTTATGTCCCGCAACAGCTGCGTTATATCGGGCTTCTACTGTATTTCCATTCTCTAATAACATATATGTTAATCCTAGAAATAGAAGAATTAACAAAACTTATATAGTTAATAAAGCCTCTAAGAATAGACTGCAGACATATAATAAAGAAAATAATACTGATTGAATAGAGCCTAATCATTTTATTAAATCATCAAAATCTAAGGTGTTTAAAATAAATGATACTATTAAAGAGTACAAGGGACCAAAGGCTAATATTAAAATAATCTATAAACATGACATTCCCACTAATAATCAAGCACAAGAGTTTTCCTTTCAATCATTTAAATATACTTAAATAAAAAATTTATTATAAAATTTACAATAAAACAAAAACAGAATTACTAACACAGACATTTGAGTTTCAAAACAGAGGATCTGGTTGGACATTAATTAATATTATTGGTTTGCAACTAGCCATTAATAAATACAATCCATTAAATAGTTCAACATATATGGTCATATGGACAGCTGGGTCACATGAGAGCCTATTTCCACAACAGCAGTAGCAAAAACAGAAGCAGCAGCAGGAAAAGAGGTAGTGAGGTGAAGAACAAATGGGTTGAATGAGCGCATGCAATCACTTGCATGAAGAAATTTGCGAGCTTCATGCATTTGACCAACAACTGAGACACTGCATCAACGAGCTGATGCTGCAAGCTGCACACCTCACAAAGCAGTTGGAAAATGTACATGATGACCTGCGAGTGCTGTCCAGATGCCCTCCCCCCACTGTGTTATATAGCAGTGAAAAGAGCCCATGGCATGGAGCAAATGATAGGATAGCCCCTCTCAGCAGTGGCTCTGAGGACAGCAGTCCCAAGAAGGATGTGCTTCGAGAGGCAAAGAACTAGCTGCATGACCTCGAGAAGGGGAGTGAAGCAGTCGACAGGAGCTACCAGTGCTTCAGTGTATGTCGGACGAGAATATAGCCACAACCTGCAGCATCCACCGTAAGTGCCAACACTTTTCAGATTGGAAGACGTAGTCTAAAGGAAGGTGCAAGGGGAAATTCTGTAGTTGCATCATCATTTCAAACCGGAAATGAAAGGATTAGTACATCTGCATATTCTAATAGATTGAGAGAATCCAACACAGCAGCGGGGGAACCTAGCGAGAGTTCCCAAGATTCTTCTGTGGTTGTTCATTCACAGTAAGAGCCTTTTTGATATAGTGAAAGGATGAAGAAGACCTGGTACGACAAAAGAACGTCAGGCGAGGTATTTCAAGAAGGAAAACTGGTGTGGCTGTACAACCCCCGGAGTCGAAAAGGGTACTGCTCAAAGATGCAGAAATGTTGGGAAGGCCACTACAGGATTTGGAATAAGATCAATGATGTGATCTTTTGGATTTGCCGTCAAAGCTCTTGGCACTCTACTAAGGTTCTGATGTTGCAGAGTCTGTTCAGGACAAAAATATTTGAAGACAGGACATTGTTACGTGTCGCTGCTTTGAATCATGTCCCTTGACTCGTGCGAGCGAGCAAAGTAGTGTGTGGAGAAGAGAGTTGTAATATGATATGGTGGTGGCGTTTACAAAGGCCAGCTACTGCGTGGTGCCACAATAAGCATTTTGCAACTCGCACGTTCCTGACCTTCAGTAGATTGAATTCCTGCATTTATCTGAAAGAATTTTCTGGTTTTGATCGTCCTTGCCTCTTTCAGCGTGACTCTGAGTGAGGGGAATGTTCCGAGATCTGGCAACTAATACTACATAAGCACGACGCACCTCCGAATCTACGGTTTACGAGAGACTGGAGTTTGGGTGATCGTGCGATCTTAAGCAATAGACGAGCCAGAAGAACAATGAGTGGTGACGGAAGTGACCAGCAGGAGTTCAATCTGTGACTGCAAGCATCGGTGCAGCGAAGAGTGTGACCAGCAGGCAGGAATATTGAACTTGATGGTAAGACATTTCAAATGATGGTAACATACTGACTGAACATAAGTATGAGGTAACTGACAATAACCAAACAGACATTGATCCAGAATTTAATTAGAGTTGCGATAGACTTTATATATTGTGCTCACAGAGAAATAAAAAGAGTAATAGTGGAGATATATAATAAAAATAAAAACATTTAACATTTTCCAACATAAACATCGAACCTAAACAAGAAACCCGTTTCACTGCCACACAGTGAGCTTAGCTTCACACCCCTCTTTGTAGAAGGTTTTGACAGTATGTATTGTTTGAACCACTGACGTCCTTTGAAGCGAAGCATGGTTTCATCAATAGATAAGCTTTGACCTGGTTCAAATTCATGCAAGTAAGTGTCTTTCACTATGTCTATGATTAGGTGAATTTTGAAGAGATGGTCATAATACTGATGGGTTTTTGAAGTTGCTTTTTGTTGTCAGCGAAGTGCAGAAACGACCTGAGAATCTGGTATCTGTCACGAGACATAATGTTTGAATAATTTGGGGCAGCATTTATCCAGGATGTTTCACAGAAATACTGTTCTATTGATGTTTTGCGAAACAAACCCATACCAATTTCTACAACTGTCATTGCTTGTATGTCCTCAGGAATACACTCATTCCACTGATGGTATCTTGAACGAGGTGATAATTTCTCTGTTGTCATATTTTCATAAAACTGGGATGCATATACATTTGTTTCGCCTGCTACTGTAGAAGAAAAAAACCACCTCACAGACATTGGAAAAAATTTGTAATAAGTCTTCTGCTGTGTCATTTGACATTTGAGGTTATGTTTTTTAGTGACGAATGTAATGGAGATTTGTTACACTAGTCCAGATATTACTATTTACACATATAGTTTCAGTTTTCTTCCCTTTCAAAAACTTTTGCGCAGGATCGTCACTCACTGTGTTACTGTCACTATCACTAAAATTTTGTGACACTGCACTACAAGTTTTCTCATCTTCCATATTGCGAAAACCAACTTCGTTTTCAGATTCACTTACATCTGAATCTGAATCAGCAAACAAAATATTGTAACATTCTTTTTGCGACAATCTTTTCCTACTACCCTATGCCATTGTTATTTTTGACGAGAATAACACTAAAGATAACACACTCACAGTATGTAAATACAGTGGTTTTATAGTCAAAAATAGTTGCAGAATAACGAGGTATCAATTTTATAGATAGCAGCACTTATTAGAATACAATTCCATGCCGAACGCACATAGCAACTTAGAAATCCACCCAATTCGACTAAAGTCGCATGCCGTAAGTAAGCAATAATTCTTGGCATTAGAGAATAGTCGAACATCGCAGTTAAGAGTTAACCAGCTCTGTTTGCAATAGAAAACTGCTCCAACAATTAATGTGGCTTTCCTATACCTTGGAGAAATCAGTGAACTAAATGGTTTGTATGGTAAACAGTACACGCTAGAGGAGGTTATCAACGTGATTTTGGTTTATAGTGAAACCAACGGCTGTGGCAGATTAGCTGTACCGTTATATCAGAAAAGGTACCTTACTAGACGACAGTAAGCTTACACCATTTTTGTGAGGCTTGACTGGCATTTGCAGGAAATTGGGAGTTTTGAGCCATTGAGCCTAACTATTGAGACTGGCGTGCAGAAAAGAAAGCATACACAAAGGTTTGAGGAAGCTGTACTTACCCTACTGGAGGAACAACCACCTACATACATCTTCACTACTGCTCAAGAGATGAGGTTGTTTCATCACACAATACTGTGTGGGATGTATTGAATGAGCAGATACTACACCCATACTACAAAATGAAGGTCCAGAAAGTGGGCCTCCATGACTTTCTGCTAGTGTTACACAAGGGCCCAAATTAAACAGACTGAAATTTTTGTTTTGTTTATTTATATGGTGTTTTTGAGAAAAAATGTTGGGGATTGTCTTCCCTTTTGAGACATGTCTTGTTGCAGAAAAAGGTTATCACTAATTGCATGTAAATGTGGGATTATCTAGACAGAACACTTTATTGAGTAGTTGGGAAGGAATTGGCCAGGGCCTGTATTATGAAACCATCCCAGCATTCGCCTGGAGTGATTTAGGAAAACCATGGAAAACTGAAATCAGGATGGCCAGACAAGGACTTCAGCAGTTAAAAATGAGGAAAACAGCACTGTATATACACCTGGGGCAGAATAATGGGAGATGGAATTGTCTTGTAGTAAAATATTCAGCCCATTTGCNACAGCACTGTATATACACCTGGGGCAGAATAATGGGAGATGGAATTGTCTTGTAGTAAAATATTCAGCCCATTTGCATCTGGTGTATTCAATTCCCCCTGATATAAGTGCAGGGCAGTGTTCATCATTCTGCACTGCACTAGTGCAAATGCCCNCAGCACTGTATACACACCTGGGGCAGAATAATGGGAGATGGAATTGTCTTGTAGTAAAATATTCAGCCCATTTGCTTCTGGTGTATTCAATTCCCCCTGATATAAGTGCAGGGCAGTGTTCATCATTCTGCACTGCACTAGTGCAAATGCCCNTCTGGTGTATTCAATTCCCCCTGATATAAGTGCAGGGCAGTGTTCATCATTCTGCACTGCACTAGTGCAAATGCCCATTAGTCATATTTAATTGGGCCTCTGGTGTGAGCTATCAACAAACAGGCACAAGCCAATCCCATCACCTGGCCCTTCTCCTGCAATGCTTATTGTTTTATTGCTTGCTTAAACTAGTCTCCTTCCAGTAACATGATTAGCCAGTTCACTGATGGAGAGCAGGAAATGGTGGGGAAAGGAGACTACTGGCTAACAATAATATAAAAACTTCCAATATAAAGATATCTAATAAAAATTAAATAATATAATGAAAGGTTACTGAAATATTCTTGTCACTTTGCATGAACTCAGAGTGACCTTAATGATCTTTCCATCTTGAATAATAATGATGATTTAAAACTTTTCAAACCTTAATTCATATGCATATTTCTTTAAAATATTATTGATAATCTCTTAACCATTGAACTGAACTATAAATACAGAAAACAACTTTCACAGGTTGTATTAAAAATATTTAAATTTAAAAAACTAACCGACCACAATATACAAGTGTCTCAATGACTGTTAAGGATAAATTTAGGTACATAAGGACATTCTCAACAAGGTCATTCATAAATGTCCCAACACATAATAAATCCCTAAAACTTTGTGCCTTTAAAACTGATATTAATAAATTGCCACTGGAACAGTTGCAGTAAAATAAGGACAATTGGGAACTTTATATGAGTGCCTTTAAATTTCACGCCATTACCTGTACAATGTGTGTAGATATTCCAATGTCCCATCCATCGATACATACAATATCTGATCAAAAGTATCCGGATACCCTTGCGAAACTCTCCCATGAGTATCCCTCAGATATAAAACCCAGTACTGGACATTAAAACGGGGTGGGCCCAACCCTGGCCTTTTCTACAGCTCTAACTCTGCAGGGGAGACTTTCAACGAGGTGTCAGAACGTCTATGGGGGAATGGCAAATCATTCTTCCTGCAGCGCTGTAGAAAGTGTAGTAAGTGATGTGGGTCGTTGGGGTATGGCATGCAGTCGCTGTTCCAGTTCATCCCAGAAGTGTTTATGGGATTGAGGTCGGGGCTCTTGGTTAGTCAGTCCATTTCCAGAACCCTATTGTCCGCAAATGCCTCAGGAACTTATAGTGCTTTATGGTAGAGAGCACTGTCATGCTGAAACACTGTTATCTCTGAACTGGTCTACTACTGTAGACAACACGCAACCAATCAAAATGTCCTATAGCCTTCCGCCTTTAACATTGTCCCATAGTATTACAAGAGGACCAAGGCCCTTCAATGAATAACAACCCCACAATGTCACCCCATCTCTGCTGAATTTTACAGTGGGCAATATACACGCCGGCATGCTCTTTACACCACTGAACGCAGCACTTTAGGTTCACATGCAAAATGTGCAGTTTATGGACAGGTACCTGGGCTTTGAACCTCAGTCCTCCTAATTCCTGTGAACATTCATGGTAGTAGCTGTAAAATTAGTGACACTGCAGAATTCATGGCAAATGGTATCATACTATAACATATTGGAACATTCTTGCTGAGAGAAAAAAATTGTAATATCTCAAAAGTACATAATGCAGAGAGAAAAAAAATAAATTTAGATACATCTTTAAGGTAACTACCATTTANTGTAATATCTCAAAAGTACATAATGCAGAGAGAAAAAAAATAAATTTAGATACATCTTTAAGGTAACTACCATTTAATTTTTAGCACTGTATTTTAAAATGATTCTGAATTATATAACTATAAGAACTTACATCGATTTCCTCCTTTTGCACCAAATGACATCAAAATGAGAGTGAAATAGGAAATAAATAATGGTGACACAACACCAACATAACTCAATGATATATCTTCATCAAGTTTATTTGTAAGCAGTACCTGCAACAAATAAGAAAATTTAAAACTATAATTGTATTAAAATAAGAGAGCTTAAATGAGCAAGCAACAAACTTAAAATATTGTGTTTCATTTGATCTACAGAAAAAAAAGAGAATACATATAAATAAATTAAATATTATTTTTGGAATGAAAACAGATAACACAAACTACTAGTTTCATTAAATTAAATATGTAAAATCATTTTTNTAAATATTATTTTTGGAATGAAAACAGATAACACAAACTACTAGTTTCATTAAATTAAATATGTAAAATCATTTTTATTGAAACAAAGTAAACTATTTGATCAAAAGCATTCAGATACCCCCTTGGAACACAAACTAATGCCAAAATNTTTTTATTGAAACAAAGTAAACTATTTGATCAAAAGCATTCAGATACCCCCTTGGAACACAAACTAATGCCAAAATGTCACTATGACTGCCGCTGTCGCTATAAAAAGGAGGTCAAGGGCTCAATATTGGTCAGTGCTATGCGATACTGAGAGAATGCAGGCTCTGCATCATCAGCTGGCTCGACATCTAGATCTAGAGGTAGGCCTAGGCGGAGGAACTCGACGAAGGGGTGTGCAGCTCCGGAGATTCGCACCAGGGGTCCAAATAAGTGACTGGGGGAACTGTGAGGTGAGGCCTTAACAGTTGGCGGGCGGCATCAGCTCGTTCCTGGGGGGGGGGGTCAGGTAGCTGAAGGCTGGGACAAGTTGATTAAGCAGTGCTTGCTTGCCAGCTAGGATGGCAGCTGCCTTCCTGTTGCTCCACTTGCTACCCCTCCTGTGGGTAAATGGCATTTACCGGGGTTAAGGTGCTACGGTTCACTTCTGCAACGGGGTGGCAGGCATTGATTTCCCTAGCTAGAGTGTATTTCGAAAGGGGTAGATCCTTCCTTGCGAGACCTGGCACTCCCTCCGGCGAGTTTATACGCTGTAGAGGTAGTGGGTTAGCTGACAAGGGGAATCTAGCCTCTTCGTCATGATTCTTGCTAGTGGTCGTGACTCTACTATACGTGTACACAAGGTACCTTTACGTGCCTGGTCCACAATATGGGTAGCCATGTAATAGGTTGTGTTTAGATGAGGTACGTAATATCCTTTTTAGGGGACAGGCTACCCTACACTAAGTTNGTAGCCATGTAATAGGTTGTGTTTAGATGAGGTACGTAATATCCTTTTTAGGGGACAGGCTACCCTACACTAAGTTAGGCAAAACCAGTAACAAATCAGCAGTTCCCAGCCTCTCCATTCCATGACTACAGGGGATGAGTAAGCACAATTCACACAAGAAAGAGCAGACGGCGGTTTAACTGGATGTGTGTTTTATTCTATAGAGGATAAAACATTGTGACCCGTACTCTCCTACTGTAACCAAGGCACTGATTAACTCTTGGAAGGTAAGCAAAGACTGGTGAAGGGGCCTNTAGCCATGTAATAGGTTGTGTTTAGATGAGGTACGTAATATCCTTTTTAGGGGACAGGCTACCCTACACTAAGTTCGGCAAAACCAGTAACAAATCAGCAGTTCCCAGCCTCTCCATTCCATGACTACAGGGGATGAGTAAGCACAATTCACACAAGAAAGAGCAGACGGCGGTTTAACTGGATGTGTGTTTTATTCTATAGAGGATAAAACATGGTGACCCGTACTCTCCTACTGTAACCAAGGCACTGATTAACTCTTGGAAGGTAAGCAAAGACTGGTGAAGGGGCCTNGTGACCCGTACTCTCCTACTGTAACCAAGGCACTGATTAACTCTTGGAAGGTAAGCAAAGACTGGTGAAGGGGCCTCTTGGCTTGAAGAGCTTTGCCTGAAAGGCGAGCTAGAAGAGCACAGAGCTACAAATTAGGTAGCCATGTTAACAACTAAACAGTAACTGAAGCTAATGGTGTCCTGAAGGGACTTAAGAGGAAGTATGTGGTGTGGGTTTGATGGCAAGTATCAAGTGTAAGGGGGGAACGACGACTCTTCTGGGGCTGCAGCGCATGCTGATGAAGTCCGACGTTGGTAGCTGGTCATCAACTCTTGGTCTCTCGTGAGGAGAGTGGAAGAGAGCAGACTGAGCAGAGGGCTCAGCACACACCGTTTTGCGGCGGTGCAGGGAAATATATTCTCCTGCGTTGGATGTGTCTCAGGCATCTTCAGGCTTCTGGTAGCTTCGACGGGGGTGGCTCCTCCCTTGTAGGTGGAGTCGTACTCTGCTGCCATCTCTCGGGGTGCCTGGAAGCAGGCCTTGTTGTTGTGGGGGTTGCATTGGCTGCGAAAGCTCAGGCCCAGCTTCAATAGCGTGGTTTACTGGTAGTTTCCCATTTCACTGGGTTTTATTTAAGGAGGAGGCGATTTAACATATTCTTCCTTCAGGGGAATTATGGTCTCCATGCATCCAACCTCTTATAAGAGACGTAATGTCAGTTTGGGTAGCTACCGTTCAGGGTTGCATCACTTGTAGNTTCTTCCTTCAGGGGAATTATGGTCTCCATGCATCCAACCTCTTATAAGAGACGTAATGTCAGTTTGGGTAGCTACCGTTCAGGGTTGCATCACTTGTAGGGCATGTGGCACACACTTGGTGATACGTAGTTGCAGGGAAAAAAAAAAAAAGTAGTTTATATTNCGGTTCCGATGTTGAATCATCACGTCAATTTTGGTGGGTAGGTGATGTCGGACTGTCGCCTTAATGTGTGCTGCATTTGCTTGTGTCTGTGAGATCTTTGCGTGGCTCTTGCAAATGTGGTTTTCCTAGTTGCTCTGTTTCTCTCTATCTTCCGCTCGGGTCACTTGGCAGGTGTCACGCTAATGGCTTCAGCCCACTGGGGAGTTGTGTTGCATAGAGAGAGTAACAGGTGTTTCGGGTGAGTGACCGCAGCCCTTCAAGGAAAGTGAAAATGCGTGACGCTCACAAGAAACACCTGAGGGCTGTGGTTACATACATAAACAATTTACAGTTTACCTGAAAAGTCAAATTAACAAGCATTTACGTAAACTTTTAAGCACAGGGGTTAATAGGGTATTTACAATCCCAAACTCACATGAGGTGTGGTGAATCTGTCTTTCTACCTGCCCTGGCACTGAAGACGTATTAAAAGCGGCTTGCTCTATAGCCTCCTATGGGTCACAGGACAGGTTCATTTTACATGTGACAGGTTTGACTATAGCGAGGGAGTGTAAGGTTTTCCGAACCTTATGACCATATTAGATACTTAATCTAAGCTACGTGAGATTAATTGAAATCATTTATACACTTACCTACTAATATATGTACGGGTCACCTACATTTAGAAATAAAACACGCACTCAAAAGAGACATAATAGCACTTTCAAATTATTGACAACAATGATTCCTTTTCAGACAGACAGTTTCCGTTAGGCAGGCTTCTTCCTGTTCCCAGTCCTTCCTTCCCATGCAGTTCATGNGTATTAAAAGCGGCTTGCTCTATAGCCTCCTATGGGTCACAGGACAGGTTCATTTTACATGTGACAGGTTTGACTCTAGCGAGGGAGTGTAAGGTTTTCCGAACCTTATGACCATATTAGATACTTAATCTAAGCTACGTGAGATCAATTGAAATCATTTATACACTTACCTACTAATATATGTACGGGTCACCTACATTTAGAAAAAAAAACACGCACTCAAAAGAGACATAATAGCACTTTCAAATTATTGACAACAATAATTCCTTTTCAGACAGACAGTTTCCGTTAGGCAGGCTTCTTCCTGTTCCCAGTCCTTCCTTCCCATGCAGTTCATGNATTCCTTTTCAGACAGACAGTTTCCGTTAGGCAGGCTTCTTCCTGTTCCCAGTCCTTCCTTCCCATGCAGTTCATGTTTCCTTTCCCCTTGAGGAGAGTTCGGGGATACCTAATGAGTTCAAGGTTGCTGCTCAGTGGGTAGGCTTATTTTTATTGAAGTACTCGGTCACACTGTTCCACACTTAATTTGCGTAAGGATGTTCACTGTGTGTGACTGTCCACCTGATTTACACTTACAGTCTCCTTGCTTCACTTATTTATGATTATGATGTTGCTGTCATCACTGCTTATGATACTTACATTACGTTAACACTACTAGTTTATTTACAATGTCACTTTATTTACGGAACTTTTACAGCTTACTGGTTAATTTCTATTGTGGTCGTTACTTGTTCACTGTACTATACACTGTCAATATTTACGATTGATGTGGCACTTAATGGCGTTGATTAAATGTCATTGTCACTGTGAAAACTTTCTACAGTTTTCTTTCCCCCTATTCTTCACTGTCTATGGGTTCGGGTGTTTGGGGGTGGCACTTACTTTGCAGTTTCTTAATTCTGCGTGTTGCAGGTACAGCCACACAAAGTTCAGAGTGGGACGCCACGTAGTTTCATATTACCTGCCGACTTGACCTTGGAAGGCAGTGCAACAGGCAAGTGGCAGCTGCTCTCATCTCTGGGCTGGTTCAGCAGGGTGCAGGGGTTCAGCATCACACCCTGCGGTTGCAGACTCATCTGACCGGGGTTCGGACTTTACCAGCTGCTCTACATTGCCATCTGGCACAGCTACACAGCTGGGTTCATACTGCGGGTTGCGGGGAATCGGGGCCAAGGGTTCGGACTCAACCCTTGCCTCGACTGCTGGTGTGGGTGCAGATTCATTTGTCCGGGGTTCGGATCCCGCCAGTTGCTATACGTTGCCATCCAGCACAGCGACACAGCTGTGCTCATCCTTCTCGGTGCGGGGAGTCAGGGCCAAGGGTTCGGACTCGACCCCTGTCTCGACTGCTGGTGCAATTGTGGACACATCTGTTTGGGGTTTGGATCCCTCTGGCTGCTCCACATTGTCATCCGATACAGCAACAAAGCTGGGCTCATCATGCGGGTTGCGGGGAGTCGGGACCAAGGGTTCAAACTCAACCCCTGCCTCAAATGGCATTGCAGACTCATCTGTCTGGGTTTCTAACTCTTCCGGCTGTGCCACGTTGCCATCCGGCACAGCAGCACTGCTGGGCTCGTCCTGGTGGGTTGACTCACAGGGAGGCGATAAGGGAGGTTGGTCCTCGCCTTCTTCAGCCAACTTCTCTAACGTCGGGAGTGGTCTCNTGACTCACAGGGAGGCGATAAGGGAGGTTGGTCCTCGCCTTCTTCAGCCAACTTCTCTAACGTCGGGAGTGGTCTCGGGTGCGTGTCCAAGTGTTCTCGGTCTTTTGGGGATCGCCAGGATATCTCAGACCCACTTATCCTCCTGGAGTTGCTTCGCCCCTGGGTGCTCCTTCGTTGCGTGGACCCGGAAGGGGTGGAGGGGAGTGATCTGTACGAACCATACCGTGTGACAGGGGGGTATGTTCGCATAGGCCCGACGCTCCCTTGCGTTCGCTGCTCCACCTCCTTCTCTTCCTCGGGTTTCGGGGCTGTTATTTCGGAAGTGGTAAATTACATAAATAGGACAAAATGCAGGGCATTGAGACGTAGGTAAAAACAATGCATGGTGAAAATTTATTTTATTTGCATTATCTATTAGTATTACTTGTGCATGTGTACATAAGTACTGTATAACAACTTTGTATGCCTTGGTGAGTACAGTTGATACTTATACTTTTTTGTTAATACTTTGTTGTTTAATGATCGGAGCATGTAATTTTTGGCGATACAACATAATTTTTTGTTTGATGAATGCTGGAAAAATTAAATTTTGAGTTCGGCAAAAACTTACTTTTTTTTAGCATTATTTACATAGGAATTTTGTCGGGACCACAGAAAGTGTTCTGTGGACACAGACTTTCGGTCCAACCGTGTTTAATGGTTTGAGTTTCCACTGTATTTTAAACTAAATATAAATTTTTTTTAATAGGTAGGCATATTCTCAGCATCCCCTTGTATTCCAAAATGTTAGCATCGAGCGGCGCGAGGATTCACCAAGCATTTTAAGTCCATGTTCAATCGTCTCTGGCATAATATCAACATTATTTATGCATGGAAAATTAATGTAATTCAACAGTCAGACGCCTTCCGAATAAAATTATAGCACAGAAGGGCATGTGTGTCCTTCCTTGTTGCCAAAGAATTAGAAAACTGTAAAAATGGATATATCATACTTTTCCGCAAGCAGTAAAAGCACAGAATATTTCAATGAAATATTAATTTACATTAATAAACAGACATCTTCCAAATAGAATGATACAACAGAAAGTTATATGCAACCTCCCTTGCACCAATCAATTACAAAAAAATTGACTGTTAGCTACAAATAATTTTTTCCCCAAGTGAAAATTCAAGTTTTGATGGTCTTTGGCGGAAAAATTACAGGTTATTTGAACGAAAAATTAATTGAATACATAAATCTTCCAAATAACATGATACCACATAAACCTAAATGCAACCTCCTCTGTCGCCAATCAATTACTAAAATGTTAATATTTGAAACTGCGTACTTTTCAGTACGCAGTACCTGAGCAGTAGAGGGTGGGTGGAGTAAATAGGTATTGGGTAGCCCTGGCTGCCCTAGCGGTGTGATATCTATTTTTAGATATGCATTACATCCAGTACAGCGCTCATCCAGAGAAAACCAATGTGTAGCAGACAATAAAAGTGCAAAAACTGTATTTTTCAGCAGATTTCCCTCAAATTTAACTTTTTTTACGTATATTTTTCATGGTTCCTCAAAAACCAGTCATAGAAAGATGAATAAAATAAATAGGGTCGACATAGAGAGGTTATACTGTATAATACTTAGTTTATTTTTTATTTACAAAAGTATGAATTTAATGTTTTTTCTTTGCCTTCGTCTTGTGATGTCTTCCTCCATTGCAATTTGAATTTCACGTTTCAAATATGATGTCTACATTCCACCATTGAAGACTTAACTTGTATATTTTGTTAGACCTATAAAGCAATAAATAATATCTACTGTGATAGAAGTGCAAAAATTTAAGGTATATTTTTACTTTAAAAATTATTTTTATGACAAATTTTACTAAGGCAACAATACTGCAACTCTGGGTGCTGTTTGGAACCTATGTTTGTACAAGTTCATCCAACTATTATACTGAGCCTTGCACCACACACCACACTTATTATTTAATTATATTTCATAACAAAACTGTTTAAGAATAATTTGCTTATATAAAACCAATTTTGCAAAGTGCGTCTGTGCCAGTCACAATGTCATTGCTAGCCATAAGCGATTTGTGATGGGCTACTTTATGGCCGAAAGCCAACTGTCTGTGGCTGAGGGCTTGGTGCAGTAAGGGAACATTGTGCAGTGGAAAGTCTGGGAGGGAGGAAGGAGGAGGGGGAGGAGGTGAGTGAGTGACAAGATTTGGGCGGCTCTTAACATTGAGGTCTTGAGAGCCAATGAGGGTGAAGTAAGGTGAGTATGGAGCAGCGCCGGAATGAAGGGGCGGGGGAAATGGGAGATCCCCAAGAAAATCCACCGGCCAACAGCATCATCCAGCACAATTCCCAATGACAAAAATCCAGAGTGAACCGGCCAGGGATTGAACCTGGTTTGCCTTGGTGGGAGGCGAGCAGTCTAACCGCTCAGCCACCGTTGCCCCGGGGAGGGAGGGATTATATATATATATAAACAAGATGTTCAGAAACTGCCTGTCGAATTTCAAACCACAGGATCTGTAGGCGAACAGAAACAAGAAACTCTAGTTACAAAATGTTCGGAAAGGCTATTTATATTTAGTATGTTTAATTTCAAGTTGAATTTCGGCCAATGTTGCTGGGTGACCGCGGCAATATGTACCTGCATGCACAACACATTGAATGACACGAAGGCGATCTGATCCATGACAGTGCTGCACGCGGCACTGCCTGTCGTTCAAATGGGTTGTTACTGTACCACACACAGGCATCACCAGAAGGGCAGGTGAGCTTTCATTTTCATGGTGGCCTATGTACACGTGCTGGCCACATGTCGTGCCACCGCAGTTCGCCTTCATGTTATGCAACTTGTTGTGCAAGCAGGTACATACGGCTGCGGGAATCTGGCATCGTCGGCAGAAATTCAACGTCAATTTAAACTTACTAAATGGCCTTTCCGAACATTTATGATAAGAGTTTCTTGTTTCTGTGGTTTGAATTTCAAGAGATAATTTCCGAACATCTTGTATATATACACATATATACATATTGTTCCGCTATGCTACATTGTCCCGCCCGAGTGAGTGGAAGTGAAGGGTAGAGTAGTTAGATGATTTATGGATGCATGCAATATCAGTTGCAACCGGAGACATGGCTGCTTTTCAAAAGGAATGTTTACAAAGCGTGCCAGTTATGCCTATCAGTGTGAGTGCTGCTCCGGACCTTGGCTATCGGGTGTCTTTGAGACATCTGAAGAATGCTATGGATTATTGACCTCGTGTCTCTCAGCTAAACTCGGGGTGGGCCTCTGAGCTGGCAGTTGTTGAATGGATGAGTTTCAGCGATATACTACGAGCGAGAAGAGAAGTGCGTGGCAGGAGAAGTGACCAGTGGGAGGAAAACCTGCAACTGCGAACATCAGAGCAGTGAAGAGTACGACTGCAGGCTTGACTATTGGACTGGATGTGTGAGTGAAAGACATTACAAATGATGGCAACAGATAGACTGAATAGGTGTTAATGATGAGCATGAGTTATTTGACAAAAACCAAACATAAATAAGGACATTAATTAGAGTTGAAATAGACATTAAATATTACGCTCACTGTGAAATAAAAAGAGTAATAGTGGAGATAGATAATTTAATGCTGTAAATAATAGCTGTGTGAATAAATTAAAAAGCAAATGTAGTCATTTTAATATTATTAAGACCTCCATCCCGTACAAACTCAGATATGCCCCACTGGAGTCTTATAACACTGGTGTCAGAAGTGGGATGGAGGCATTTAATTGTGAATCAAATTAGGCAATAAGGCTAGTGATTAGCGATATTAGAAATTTTAATCATTTAATAGCTGTAGGTGAAAATAATTCAGACTGTTCAGTACAACCGTCACAGTGAATGCTAACTAGAAAAATATCTGCATAAATGCATTAATCGAGGGATAACACTGAGGCGACAAAAGTCATGGGATATCTCCTTATATCGTGTTGGACCTCCTTTTGCCCTGCGAAGTGCAGCAACTTGACGTGGCATGGACTCAACAAGTCGTTGGAAGTCCCCGGCAGAAATATTGAGCCGTGCTGCCTCTATAGACATCCATAATTGCGAAAGTGTTGCCGGTGCAGGAGTTTGTGCACGAACTGACTTCTCGATTATGTCCCATAAATGTTCGATGGGATTCATGCCGGGCGATCTTGGTGGCCGAATCATTTGTTGGAATTGTCCTGAATGTTCTTCAAACCAATCGCGAACAGTTGTGGCCCGGTGACATGGCACATTGTCATCCATAAAAATTCCATCGTTGTTTGGGTACATGAAGTCCATGAATGGCTGCAAGTGGTCTCCAAGTAGCTGAACATAACCCTTTCCAGTCAATGATCGGTTCAGTTGGACCAGAGGACCCAGTCCATTCCATGTAAAAACAGCCCACACCATTATGGAGCCACCACCAGCTTGCACAGTTGCTTGTTGACCACTTGGGTCCATGGATTCGTGGGGTCTGCGCCACACTCGAACCCTACCATCAGCGCAATCCAACTGAAATCGGGACTCATCTGACCAAGCCACGGTTTTCCAGTCGTCTAGGGTCCAACTGATATGGTCACGAGCCCAGGAGAGGCGCTGCAGGCGATGTCGTGCTGTTAGTAAAGGCACTCGAGTCGGTCTTCTGCTGGCATAGCCCAGTACAGCCAAAGTTCGCCGCACTATCCTAACAGACACGTCCGTCGTACGTCCCACATTGCTTCCTGCGGTTATTTCACACAGTGTTGCATGTCTGTTAAAACTGACCATTCTGCGCACATGTTGTTGGTCTCGGTCATTAAGTGTAGGCAGTCGGTCACTGCGTTGTCCATGGTGGGAGGTTATGCCTGAAATGAGGTATTCTCGGCACACTCTTGACACTGTGGATCTCGGATTGTTGAATTCCCTAACCATTTCCGAAATGGAATGTCCCATGCGTCTAGCTCCAACTACCATTTTACGTTCAAAGTCTGTTAATTCCCGTCGTGCGGCCATAACCACATCAGAAACCTTTTCACATGAATCACTTGATTACAAATGAAAGCCCAACCAATGCACTGCCCATTTATACATTTTATACGTGATACTACTGACATCTGTATATTTGCATATTGCTATCCCATGACTTTTGTCACCTCTGTGTTAATAGCCTTGATAGCAAAATTAGTAGTGTAAATGATAATGTAAATAAATTGTGTAAATGAAAATGTAGACAGGAAAATTGATAGTGTAAATGAAAAAGTGGACAGTGTGAATGAAAGGATGGACGGTGTCGAGAATGAATTGAAACAGATCAGTGCATTAGAGAAGGAATTACACAAGTTGTAACCAATGCAGCTACTTCGGAGTATAGCCACCAGCTCCGCAGCATTGGTGTTGCACAGCCAGGAATGGGAAAGAGGGTCTCCATTAAGCCCGCCCCTTACAATGGCTAGACTTCATGGTGGGAATACCAACACCAGTTTTAAATAGTCGCCATCCTGAATGGCTGGTGAGCCGAACAACGGGCTTACTACCTCGTAGCTGTACTGAGAGGCCCCGCACTGAGCATACTACAATTTCTGCCAGACCGAAATTGACTAGTGTACCTCACACTAGTGTCGGCCTTGGAGTTACGTTTCGGCGACTGGTACCTATGACATGCCCACCATGCACAGCTGAGAAGCCGCACCCAGGGCCCAGGGAAGCCACTGCAGGAGCTACGGCAAGAATTTGTGTGGCTGTCAAATATCTCTGAAAGGGCGCTCCAAAGAGGCACACGACATTATCGCAGTCTGCTTCTTCATTGATGCCATCGCCGATTCAAAGGTACGGCAAGCAGTCAGCAAGACAGGGAGCCACACCTTGACGTCAGGTACGAGCAGTGATGCTGAACGAGGATGACAAAGACAAATTAACGAAAACACTGAAAGAGTTGCAGACTACAAGGGACATTGCTTCCAGGGTCCGTGCTTGAGCCTCGCCACCCCACTCCGAAATGGCCGGAGTGCTGGTCATGTGGACAGCCAGGGCACCTGAGAGCCTANGAAGGTCAGGGACTGCTGGAGGAAACGCCCCAAGTTTCTTACACGTATGGTTAGTGAAACAAGATAGTGATGCAATAATGGTGGAGGGAGCCTGACTGATGTTCCTTCCAAGATGGTTGTCAACACAGGGGCGACCATAACAGTAGTAAGACCAGGCATCCTAGGGCCTTCCCTCCAACGATAGCCCGACAACAGCATGGAATTATGCTATTGGATTACAGTAACAGGTGAGACCACACCAGTAAGAAGTAAGAGAAAAGTGATCATAGAGCTTGGTGACGTTAGCATAGAGCATGATGTTTACATAGTAGAAATGGAGGATGAATTTCTTTTGGGACTTGGGCTGGGGTGCTGTATCAACACTCAACTTAGTATGCTAAGGGTAGGCAGTACAGAGTTGGTGGTGTCAACACAGCATGATTTGTCCTCGCCAATTAGCTGCCCAGTAGTATGTGGTCAACCCACTGTGCAGCACACTTCTAGTGAAATTGTCATTTCAGGCAAACGCCAAGGAAAGGTTGTCAGACATTTGGGTCTAATTGAGCCAGGAGAAAGGATTGGCACGTTGCCAGGTAAAGTCGTTGTAGCAAGGACTTTGGTCTCATCTAATTCTGACAGTTTTCCAGTTAGAATCATAAATTTGTCCAATAGTGCCTTTCGTCTTAAGGAGGGGGCTGCTAAAGGTGTTTGCAAGCAGGTCACACACATTTCCAAATGATCCAGAAGATTCTAGAGTAAAACAAATATAATGTCATTTACCAGAAGTACTAAGTGATGCAAATACAGTAGCCTCTCGGCCACCATACTTTTATATTTTAACGCAGCACTCTTAGCCATGAGCCATCCCGCGCTTCAGCCGCCCACTCGGCAGGGAAGAGGGATCACGCCCTCTCATTGCAGGTGTCCCAGTACTGGGAGAACTGCTAGTAAGAACAAAAGAAAATCTTAACTGGCGACAGGAGAAGGCTGTTTCTGAATTACTTCAGAGAAAAAGGGATGCCTTCTCATGTGGACCAAATTACCTCGGAAGGACTGATGTGACCTACCATCACATAAATCCAGGAGATGCCAAGCCCATAAAGCAGCCACCAAGACGACTGCCACTAGCTTCGCATGAGGCAGTTGAGGGAATTTAAAATGAAATGAAGGATCTAGATGTGATAGAACCATCAGTTAGTCCATGGTCATCCCCCATAGTTCTTGTTAAAAATAAAGATGGTTCTTTGAGGTTTTGTGTAGATTACCACGAGCTTAATAATGTGACAAAGAAAGACTTATCCACTTCCAAGGATAAATGACACATTATACAGCTTAGCAGGTTGGTTTTTTTTTTTTTCTACTTTGGATATGAAGAGTGAGTACTGGCAGTGTGAGGTGGCCCCAGAGGACCAAGAGAAAAAGGCATTTTGTGTCCAAGGGCAAGGAANGTGGACCAAATTACCTCGGAAGGACTGATGTGACCTACCATCACATAAATCCAGGAGATGCCAAGCCCATAAAGCTGCCACCAAGACGACTGCCACTAGCTTCGCATGAGGCAGTTGAGGGAATTTAAAATGAAATGAAGGATCTAGATGTGATAGAACCATCAGTTAGTCCATGGTCATCCCCCATAGTTCTTGTTAAAAAGAAAGACGGTTCTTTGAGGTTTTGTGTAGATTACCACCAGCTTAATAATGTGACAAAGAAAGACTTATCCACTTCCAAGGATAAATGACACATTATACAGCTTAGCAGGTTGCTTTTTTTTTTTTTTCTACTTTGGATATTANGCTTTTTTTTTTTTTTCTACTTTGGATATGAAGAGTGAGTACTGGCAGTGTGAGGTGGCCCCAGAGGACCAAGAGAAAAAGGCATTTTGTGTCCAAGGGCAAGGAACCTGGCAGTTAAAAGTTATGCCTTGTGGGCTATGTAATGCCCCTGCCACCTTTGAGCGCCTGATGGAAAAAGTTTTGCTTTTAGATATTTGTCAGGTTTACCTATATGACGTGACATGGAGGACACTTGAAGAGCACGTATCACGCTTAGACTATATATTCCAGAAAGTCTCAGCAGCCAACTTGAAACTGGTTCCTAAGAAGTGCCACCTTACCCAAAAAATAATACATTTATTGGGACACACAGTGTCGGCCCATTGAATCGAAACAGACCCAGAGAAGACCAAAACAATAAGAAATTAAATAACACCAAATGACAAACTTAAAGTGCAGAGTTTTCTGGGATTATGTGCCTATTGCCGTTGATTGGTACCTGGGTTTGCCATGGTTTCCAAGCCAATACATGAACTGACAGAGGCGAAAAGGAGATTTCATTGGACCACTGAGTGTGAAAACTCATTTAATAAGCTAAAGGAAATTCTGATATCTCCGCCATTCCTGGGTTTTCCGAAAAGGGAGGATGTATTCATTTTGGACACTGATGCTAGTGATGTAGGCATTGGAGGTGTGTTATCTCAGGTTCAAGATTGGAAGGAAAGACCACTAGAATACTTTAGTATGGTATTGCATAAGCATGAGAGAAATTACTGTGTTATACGCAGGGAGCTTCTGGCCATGGTGAAGGCGATTTCACACTAGTACCCCTACCTTTATGGTAGACATTTTATTCTAAGAACCGACCATGCTTAATTACGCTGCCTATTAAATTTCAAGAACCCAGAAGGTCAAATAGCTCAGTGGATACAGCATTTTCAAGAATATGATTTTTAAATACAGCACAGATCTAGACGCCTTCACAGTAATGCAGATGCACTTTCTAGAAGGCTATATGAGCCATTCTGTCATCATTGTGAACGTCAGGAAGACAAAATTGGTGAATCACTGAAGGTACGAAGGGCAAGAATTCAAGTTTCTTTATCTTGTGATGAGTGATGAGGGTATTAGGATAGATCAGCTGAATGATCCCACTTTGCAGTCATTACTAAAGTGGAAAGAAGCTGGCTGTCAGCCAAAATGGGAAGAGATATCTACCCTGAGTGCAGCAGTCAAAGCATATGGAGAACAATGCAATTCCCTCGTACTGAGGAATGTTGTACTTTACAAAAACTGGGAAAGTAATTATTGAACACACACGCAAGTTTACAGTTGGTCCTTCCAGAATGCAGGGTTCCCAAAGTCTTAAAAGATCTGAATAATGTGGCAGCCAGTGGGAACTTTGGTGTTAATAAGACCCTCGAGAGAGTCAGATTAAGATTATACGGGCTTCATTGTCGGGAGGACGTTGAGAAGGTGCCGAATGTGTAACCCCTGCACTGCGAGGAAGTGCCCAGGGACCAGAGGACAAGTCACCTCTAGAAATACAACGTTGGAGCCCCATTCGATAGAATGGCATAAGATTTTCTGGGTCTCCTGCCTGTCACAGACAGGGGCAATCAGTATCTACTGGTGGACTAAGATTACTTTACCAAGTGGCCTGAGGTCATAGCCCTCCCATACCAAGAAGCACAAACTGTGGCTGATGCAATTATAAAGCATGTCTTCTCGAGGTTTGGGGTGCCACTAGAACTACATTTTGATCAGGGAAGAAATTTTGAAACTGCNAGTGGGAACTTTGGTGTTAATAAGACCCTCGAGAGAGTCAGATTAAGATTATACGGGCTTCATTGTCGGGAGGACATTGAGAAGGTGCCGAATGTGTAACCCCTGCACTGCGAGGAAGTGCCCAAGGACCAGAGGACAAGTCACCTCTAGAAATACAACGTTGGAGCCCCATTCGAGAGAATGGCATAAGATTTTCTGGGTCTCCTGCCTGTCACAGACAGGGGCAATCAGTATCTACTGGTGGACTAAGATTACTTTACCAAGTGGCCTGAGGTCATAGCCCTCCCATACCAAGAAGCACAAACTGTGGCTGATGCACTTATAAAGCATGTCTTCTCGAGGTTTGGGGTGCCACTAGAACTACATTTTGATCAGGGAAGAAATTTTGAAACTGCNTTATAAAGCATGTCTTCTCGAGGTTTGGGGTGCCACTAGAACTACATTTTGATCAGGGAAGAAATTTTGAAACTGCTGTCTTCCAGGAGATAACGGAGATTCTGGGGATGAAAAAGACTATGACTACAGCCTTACATTCTCAGTAGGATGGAATGGTTGAGAGGCTTAACTGCACTCTTGAGCAGCACCTGTCGATCTTTGTGGTAGTCACCCAAAAGAACTGTGATTCAAAGGTGCCATTGTTTCTTTTTGCTCACCACTCAGCAGTTCACGAATTTAAAGAGTAACACCATCAAGAATGCTGTTTAGAAGAGAACTACGCCTCCCTAGTGACCTGCTGTTTGGCCGACCAACAGAAGAGGAATCTGCAGCCACTGATTATGCTGGCGAATTACATAACAGACATGTTGGCATTCATGAATATGCTTGACAGCACCTCAGAATAAATAGTGACAGGATGAAGAAGCTGTATGATAAGAGAATGTTGAGCGAGGTATTTCAAGAAAGACAACTGGTGTGGCTGTACAACCCACAGAGGTGAAAAGGGTACTGCCCGAAGCTACAGCAATGTTGGGAAGGCCCCTAATGAATTCTGAATATGATCAATGATGTGTTCTTTTGGATTTGTCATAAAGGTTCTTCGGCGAAGCCGAAGTTTGTTCACATCGACCAACTGGCACTCTACGAAGATCCTGATGTTGCAGAGACTGTTCGGGACCAGCAGACTTGAGGAGCAGGCAGTGTTATGCTATCGCTGATTTGTCCCGCATGAGCGAGTAGATGTGAAGGACATTGTAGTTAGATGATTTATGAATGCATGCAATATCAGTTACAACCAAACCAGAGATAATGCTGCTTTTCAGAAAGGATTGTTTATAAAGCGTGCCTGGTACGCCTATCAGGGTGCATGCCGCTCCCGAGCTTGGGTATCGGGTGTCTTTGAGACATCTGAAATATTTGTACACCTTACAATTCTTGAAAAATAGATATGTATAGAATCTGTATTTATACATACTATATAACAAACATAATATCTTTCTAATTAGTACAGTGTAACAACCAATAGTCCACAAAAAAGCAGCTATAGAATGTCAAAATACATTATGTAATTGTTAATTACTTACAACAATGCATACACACATAGTCACTTTAATATTCAGAGAGCGATCTTTAATTCAGTTTTNAATTGTTAATTACTTACAACAATGCATACACACATAGTCACTTTAATATTCAGAGAGCGATCTTTAATTCAGTTTTGTACAGAGAGAGAAACATTATAATAAAATTCATCCACGTTTTCGCTGTTGTGGCTTAGTTCAAGTGCGCGTAAAGCCGTTTGAGTAGGTACCTGATAGTTGTGAGCGTCAGTAGAGCAATAGGCGTTAAAACGTCTAAACAGTAGAGCACCCCTCAACCGGAATCGTCGGGGTAAAGGCTCTTCCGGTTGTGGGAAAATTCCGGCTATGGGAAATGAGGGTGGGATGGTGTGAAAAATAACACATTTTTAGCCTGAACTCGTGTATATGTGGCACGTAATTTTAACTTAAGAAATCAATGAGTGTAAATTATTAGTTGTATCCTTAAAGTTACAAAACCATTAAAGAAACACTACACACTGTTTATGAAATGTGAGTCATAAAACTCCCGGCGCTGCGTTAATGACCTTCATTCTCAANAATTGTTAATTACTTACAACAATGCATACACACATAGTCACTTTAATATTCAGAGAGCGATCTTTAATTCAGTTTGTACAGAGAGAGAAACATTATAATAAAATTCATCCACGTTTTCGCTGTTGTGGCTTAGTTCAAGTGCGCGTAAAGCCGTTTGAGTAGGTACCTGATAGTTGTGAGCGTCAGTAGAGCAATAGGCGTTAAAACGTCTAATACAGTAGAGCACCCCTCAACCGGAATCGTCGGGGTAAAGGCTCTTCCGGTTGTGGGAAAATTCCGGTTATGGGAAATGAGGGTGGGATGGTGTGAAAAATAACACATTTTTAGCCTGAACTCGTGTATATGTGGCACGTAATTTTAACTTAAGAAATCAATGAGTGTAAATTATTAGTT
>NQII01000655.1:520177-640304 GCA_002778355.1 Clitarchus hookeri
TGGGGGGGGGGGGGGGGGGGGGGTTGGTTCTTATCTCTTCGCGCGCGTGAGTAAGCGAGATCTGGATATCATGTTACTGTTTGTGTTGACGTGCATCTCATAAAACTTCCCAAAGTATAGTCAATTCTGTTGACAGTAATTCCCCTTACTACATGGCACGTCGGCACAACATACATTTACAAGAGCGGGGCTGACGTATTATGTATAGACCAAGATCACAAAGTACCGTATTTCGGCGTGTATAGGCCACACGTTAAAAAAAAAGACAAAAAGTGGGGTGCGGCTTATTTACAAGATATTGGCATAAAAAATTTTCTCCCTAAACAATGTTCAGAAATTTGTCAACGAACAATACGCTCTAATGTTTTAACTTAGTTTCTATGGAAGTAAAACAAATAATAAGAAATGAATAGCCCATCACTTGTGTTTAAACGCGTATGGGTCACACCATACTTTAGCCTGCCTGTCCTCGACTATTCTGCTTTGTATCACCTCCAGCCGCCATCTAGCTTGCGCGCTTTTTTTCTCTTTCACCCTCTCGCTTGATGTCCTTCCTTTCCACAACCACCACCCCCTTCCCCGCGGTCTAAACCACAGCTGCCCAGCACCAAGCAAGCTTTCTTTTCCTTCTCCCTCCGTCCTCTTTTTTGTTTGTCATGCTCTCTCTCTCTCTCTCTCTCTCTCTCTCTGGTTGAATGAGAGCCAGTAACAGCTGTGTGTATGTGACGCCGCACGCACACATGCACCATACCATTGCCTGCTCGGCAACAGCCGGCCGAGCTGGCAGGCTACGCACGGCGCACATGTTCTGCAATTAAAGCCCAGTGTTGAGGCATTTTGACATAAATACAAAAGTTTTATTTACGTGGAATATTACGCTGTTGCCACTTTTCAGCAGACGGAAGCCAGTCAACGTGGCAACGATAACATTTAACTGCAAATTTATTAGTTTGCTGTTGCTGCACTAGCACGATGAGGCCCAGCAATATTTACGGGAATACAAAAATTCAGTGCGGCCTATACTTGAAATATTAATTATCCCTAATTTTTCATCAAAAACTTCTGGTGCGGTCTTTACACACCAAAATATGGTGAATTTACACTAACACCTTCGAACACTAAATTCTGAAAGTCACACCACTAAAACCAATGGCATGTGTCGCACATTGCCATTAGTTACTGTCACTTGTGTCATTATGCAGCATAGCTGTAGCTGTGCCACTTGGGCCGGCTGTCTCTTCATCGTGCTCCAACTTGTTTACCAGCTAACTGGCAAGTACAGTCTGGTGTGAGCTACGAAAGACCTCTTGCGAGCGCGGGAAAGTTATGGCACAACTTTGCGACGTTTGAATTTTTTTGGAAAATTAGTTCNCACCCCCTTCCCCGCGGTCTAAACCACAGCTGCCCAGCACCAAGCAAGCTTTCTTTTCCTTCTCCCTCCGTCCTCCTCTTTTTTGTTTGTCATGCTCTCTCTCTCTCTCTGGTCGAATGAGAGCCAGTAACAGCTGTGTGTATGTGACGCCGCATGCACACATGCACCATACCATTGCCTGCTCGGCAACAGCCGGCCGAGCTGGCAGGCTACGCACGGCGCACATGTTCTGTAATTAAAGCCCAGTGTTGAGGCATTTTGACATAAATACAAAAGTTTTATTTACGCGGAATATTACGCTGTTGCCACTTTTCAGCAGACGGAAGCCAGTCGGCGTGGCAACGATAACATTTAACTGCAAATTTATTAGTTTGCTGTTGCTGCACTAGCACGATGAGGCCCAGCAATATTTACGGGAATACAAAAATTCAGTGCGGCCTATACTTGAAATATTAATTATCCCTAATTTTTCATCAAAAACTTCTGGTGCGGTCTTTACACGCCAAAATATGGTGAATTTACACTAACACCTTAGAACACTAAATTCTGAAAGTCACACCACTAAAACCAATGACATGTGTCGCACATTGCCATTAGTTACCGTCACTTGTGTCATTATGCAGCATAGCTGTAGCTGTGCCACTTGGGCCGGCTGTCTCTTCATCGTGCTCCAACTTGTTTACCAGCTAACTGGCAAGTACAGTCTGGTGTGTGCTACGAAAGACCTCTTGCGAGCGCGGGAAAGTTATGGCACAACTTTGCGACGTTAGAATTTTTTTGGAAAATTAGTTCCGGATAAGGGAAGTTCCGTTCGAGGGAATTCCGGTTAAGGGGTGCTCTACTGTACAACCTTCAAGTAAAGGAAGCTGGCGATATTTCACCATGTCAAGGGACGATTTTACAGGGATATTTCCAGATTGCATAATATTAACAAAAGTACANCCTTCAAGTAAAGGCAGCTGGCGATATTTCACCATGTCAAGGGACGATTTTACAGGGATATTTCCAGATTGCATAATATTAACAAAAGTACAGTGTTAGACATATTGCGGTGATTTGAAAAAGAAGAAAGGATTGAGTCAGTGGGTCAAAAAGGTAAACATGAAAAATTGAGTGCACGCAACAAATGTAAAGTGATTCCCAAGGTGAAGCAGAACACAAAAATAAGTGCACAGAAACTAGCAGCACCTCTTCGGGAAGAAACAGGTTATTTATATACATCCTGAGACACTTCGACGTGTGCTAAGGAAAGGATACAATGGAAGGGTAGCTAGGAGAAAACCTTTCATCAGTAAGGTGGACAAGCGTAAGAGGCTTACATTTGCATACTGTAAATTCATAAACCGTAGTACATTGGTGGCAAGACATGTTATTCGTGGACAAATTGAAGTTCTAACATGTACGGGTTTGATGGGAAAGTTGTGTGGCAATGGGCAAATTCGGAGTTCAATATTCAGAACCTTCAGCCCACAGTAAAGTTTGGCAGTGGAAATGTGATGGTATGAGGGTGCATGTCGCCTGCCGGAGTTAATGAACTGGTGTTTATTGATAGGACTATGCCGAAGGAGGATTATCTGAACATTCTCAAAGGATTGTTACACAAAAGTGTAGAAAAACAAGGGATCAGAGATATGTTTAAGTTTTACCAAGACAATGATCCCAAGCACAAAGCCCGTGTTGTAAGGGAATGACTCCAATACAATTGCCCCAAAGTGTTTGAAACCCTTCCTCAGTTCCGATTTATATTCCATAAAGAACCTATGGGATAATCTAGATGATAAAGTGTGCACCATGCCTGTAAAGTCTCAAGACAATTTAAAGAAGGCACTAGAGATGGCATGGAGAGACATTTCTCCCCAGTATACCCAGACGCTGGTTGCAAATATGCCACAATGTTTACAGCGGTTATTGACCGAAAAGGATTTGCTACAAAGTATTAGGCTTGCGGTTTAGGCGCGTGATTCCAATAAAGGTACACCTTTGTTGCCATTGTATTCTAATATTAAAGTGACTCTTTATGTATGCAGTGTCGTAGGTAATTAACAATTACATGACGTATTCAATGTTCTATAGCAGTTTTTTTTGTGAACTATTGGTTGTGGAACTTTTCTAATTAGGAAGATATTATTTTTGTTACAGTTTCCTATATCTATTTTGCAAGAATTTCCATGTGTCCGAATATTAATATGAGTCACTGTATTTACACAAAGCAATGATGATCCTCAGATGCCACAAATTAAACTATATCCAAAGCTACATGCAACGTGACATAAAAGGATGTTAAAAGACAACAAATAATGCCTCCCAGGTCACTTTACAGCTTGCTACAAGGAATATGAATGTTTAAGTTTCTTGTGTACAGTCGCACAGCCCTGCAAAATATTTGTGGTTCATGTTGTAATTTTACGTATTATTATGAAAATGTGTAGCCGATCATGGCATGAGATAGGAAAGGAGGTATTTATCAACCAAAGTAAGGCAAACATTTAAAATCACATTTAAAGTATGTAACTTTACATAACACCAAATCAATACAATTCATTGGATTGTATAATTACAACGGAATCCACTGCTTCAATTCTTCAGCATGTCAGTTGCCTGCCAAAGACAAAGTAAACTTGCATACGACGAATTATGCTATCATATACCCAACGACGGGCATGCACAAATAACATTCTTTACAAAAATGTCTGTAGGCCAGCAGAGTAGGTCAGGCTCAGGCCGTAGTGTGAGGACAGGCATTCTTAAAATACTTCCTGTCTAGTCCCTACTACAATAAACCAACCCTTCCCACCCTCATCTTGCACAGCAGATGGCTCTGTGGGCATCCTTTTATTATTTCCTACAATGAGAGGGCTTCGAAAAATGCTCACTTTAACATGAATAGCCTATAGTAACAAGCTGTGGTATTCATACATTTAACGGTGGTGCATATTCTTTAGAGCTAAGCTCTCTTAGCACAGTTTCTGAAGTTCTAATGCAGATTTCATAAACCAGAAAAAATTCCAGCCATTCGGAAAAATTCCTGGACATCCTGTGAGAGGTAGGGCATTCTGTTGCCCTGACATTTGTGCACATGAGTGAGCATGCAGCATCGAAGAACACCACAANTTCTCTTAGCACAGTTTCTGAAGTTCTAATGCAGATTTCATAAACCAGAAAAAATTCCAGCCATTCGGAAAAATTCCTGGACACCCTGTGAGAGGTAGGGCATTCTGTTGCCCTGACATTTGTGCACATGAGTGAGCATGCAGCATCGAAGAACACCACAACCATAAAAACAAGTTTCTGCCTTTGTCCATAGGAGAATCATGGACCATTGGGATTGTGGATTATCCTAAAGTGAAATTGGTTCTTACGTTGGAAGAAATGCAACCACAGTGAAGCATATATGGGATCAGTGGGTTGAGAAGGGAAGGGCTGAGCAACATACAGGATGCCAATGGCCCCGCTGCACCAAGCGTGAGGACAGACATCTGGTGTGCATGGCGATTATGGAACCTACAGCCACATCAAACACTTTTGCTCATGAATTTAGTTATGTGGTAAATTAATCTGTGTCCGTACGCACAGTGAGTCACCATTTGCAGCATCAGAGCATCATGTCCAGGCACCCATTACTGCTACAGCCACTGACTGCTCACTACAGGCACCTGTGGCTGCAATGGTGTGTGGAGCATTGAGCTTGAGGAATGAATGGCATGTCACTGTCTTCTCTGATGAACTCTGAGCACCAGGAGGTTGCATACATGTCTGGCGGCACAGTGGCACATACCTGGCCAATCCCTGCATTATGCACCATCATACCTGCCCAGCACCTGGAGTTATGGTATGGAGTGTCATCTGATTACAGTCTCGCTCGTGCCTAGTCCGCATTGCTAGTACGCTGACCAACAACTGTTACATCACAGTGTTGGAACTTTTTGTCGTCTCCTATCTTCAGGGCCAGTCTGGGGCCCTGTATACACATGACTATGCACGATCACATGTGGCACACAACGCCCGACAGTTCCTGGATGACCAGGAACTTCCTTGGCCTGCGCATTCACTGGTTCTATTGCTCACTGAAAAGGTGTGGTTCTGGATTGGGTGACAACTGGCTTGCTACAAGACACCTACAACCACTACAGATGAACTTTGGGCACGCACTGAAGCAGTATGGGCCAGTGATACCCCAGATGGATATCCAAAGTCTCTTCCTCTTAATGCAGCAGCGTGTAGTAGCAGTTATTGCGACCCGTGGTGCATCAACACAGTATTGATTTCCCCATTTTCTGTATGTCTTTCTGAGCTGTAACAGTAATGTTGTCACGTGTGTATGATGAGTATTCTGTCAAATATACCTGGTTGTGGTAGCTTACGTCCTCCTTGGTGATGCAATTTTAGTGGCAAGTAGTGTATATATAAACCTATTTCCATATGCTACCAAACATTTTATTGGTGATTGTTTCTAAACATTTTCAAAAAATGTTGCAATGTGTTAGATATAAGATTTTGTACAAATAAAAATTTATGCTGCCTATGCGATGGTTGACACATATGGTTAACAAAACTTTTGGAATAACTGCAGTGGTGCTGAGTTATTTAAATAACTACCTATGTACCAAGACAGCTTATAACACCTATGCAAGTCTGGATGTTCAAATTGCATGTGATATTCTAGTAATCAAACAATAAAACTCTCAATAGAAAATTATAGCAAATTATTATAGTTTTTAAAACCTTGATACAATCAGAACAAATAAATATACAAAGCTGTAAATAAAACAGTAGTACAGTTAAGTAACCACCATCAATCTAATGAATGTAAACAGTATGATATTAATTTATTGCAGCTTTCACTGTCAACAATTAAAATATCTGTACTGTCCAAATAGAATTGTGCAGGTTACTGAACAAAATAATACTTTGTATGAGGATTCAAAATATTGATTCAAGGCTTGCTGTAA
This sequence comes from Clitarchus hookeri, assembly GCA_002778355.1. Classification (NCBI taxonomy): domain Eukaryota; kingdom Metazoa; phylum Arthropoda; class Insecta; order Phasmatodea; family Phasmatidae; genus Clitarchus; species Clitarchus hookeri. Next base: position 526,499 of record NQII01000655.1, read on the forward strand.
GACTGTGATATTTAGGTACATGTCCATAAAAAAACAAGAAGTTACTGATATAACTAATAAGCCTACTTTCCTCAACATGAGTGCAATTAATTTTTAAATAAGTCTTAAAAGCTGATGTTTGTAAGTAGAACTTGACTTCTCTTTGGAAGCAATAACATTTGAAATGAAACCAGAAACATATGCAACAGTAGTGAGACAATTACAAATACACACGTGACTTACCCAGGACTTGAGTCCAGAAAACCTCGTACAATAAGCTAGTGTGCAATGCAATGCATTATAGAGGTCAGATTCCAAGAATCAACTTTGGATTTAATCAGAGTCAAATGTTTTGAATGATAGGGTTTACTAACCTAAAATATTTAGAGGGCCGTCATTTTTAAAACAAGGGACTGAGCCACTTAAAAAAATGTAGGTTTACATGGCCTACTGTAGCGCTACTTGTGTTAAGAATTTGATGGAAATCGGTTGTTTGGTCCCTGAGATATGCTAAAAATAACTTTACTTTCTTATTTGATGCTGTAGTGCAAAATTGCCAAAAAAGAAAGGGGCTCTATATACGACGCTTCTAATGTATACTGTCTACATACACATGCTGGTTGAATTTGGTTAAATTGTTTATTATATGTGGCAAACTTACCTAAATTATTTATGATTCTGCCATTTTGAAAATCGTTGTCAGACCCATTTAAATCATAAAATTTTACATGGACTTCTGTAGCATTTATGGTGTTCAAAATTTGGTACAAAATAGTTTAAATGTTCCAGTGTAACATTTGATGGGAATCGGTTGATTGGTCCTCAAGATATGGCATAGAACCTACATAATTTTCATATGATGATGATCATAAATGGAGGACAAAAAATAATGTAGTAGCACATTCGATGATTGTATACTGCCAATATACAAAGTTAAGATAAAATAGATTACATAGCTTCGTAGATAGAGCACACAAAACTAAAATGATTTTATAGCTGCCGTTCTAAAAATAAGTGTGTCATTCTTAAAAAAATACATACATTAATATGGCCTATCACAGTACAACATCCTCACCAAATTTTGTAAGAATAAGCTGATTGTTTCCCGAGATACGAGATAAAAACTTTGTTTTTTATTGGTGGGGTTATAATACAAAATGGCAGAGAAATGAGGCTCTGCGTAGGCAAATTTAATGATTGTAACAGACACTGCCAGCATAAAAAGTTCAGTTGGAATTTGTTTCATTACTAAAATATTTATATAGCCACAATTTAGAAAATAAGAGTCTGACCTACTTAATACATATCAGTTTACACCACCTGCTGCAGTACTATTTATTTGCCAAATTTGGTAGGAATCTGTAAATTTTTTCCCCGAGATATGACATAAAAATTTTATTTATTCATGCATCTCTATCTTACAAAATGGAGGACAAAAGATGCCCTGTGTAGATACAGTTGATAGTTGTAATATCTACTGCCAGCATACAAATTTTAATTGGAATTGATTACATGGTTTCGACGATATAGCATTCTAAACTTAAATGGCTATATGGCTGCCATTTTGAAAATAAGTGTCCAACATGTTTAAAGCATATCACTTATCATCTGCATAACTACTACTTGTTTACCAAATTTTGTAGTAATCAGTTATTTTTTTTACAGAGGTGACATAATAACTTTATATATTCGTATGGTATTATCATCCAAAACGGCAGACAAAACAGGTTATGCATTGGTATTTACAATGTTTGTAACATATACTTTCAATATACAAAATTTGGTCAAAATTGTTTAAATGGTTTTGTAGATATACAGAATAAACCTATAAAAACTTGTATGGCAGCCATTTTGAAAATAAGTATCAAAAAATTTTAATCAGTTACTTTTTATTGGTCTATCATAGTATTACTTACTTGCCAAATTGGATGAGAATTGGTTTAATAGTTTTCGAGATAGAATGCAAAATCTTTGTTTCTTCATTTGGTGCTGTTTTCCAAAATGGCGGACCAACAACAATTTCCATCTCAAAATTTAATGCTTAATTGATACTCTGCCAGCATACAAAATTTTGTTTAAATAGGTTGAGGTTTCAAGGATATGACATATCACGCCAAATATCAAAATGTCAGCCATTTTGATGGTAAGTGGTGGTCGAAAACTATAAAAGTCAGGTGTCCTCACTAAGTATTATATGTGTACCCAGTTTGGCGAAATTCGGTACTGTGTTCAAAAACAAAGTCGCAGACACACACAGCCCTCCCCTCACACACGTGCACGTGAGCACACACAGAGGAGAGAGAAGAGGAGAGGAGTGAGGGGGGGCAGAGAGGGGAGAGGAGAATGATGTAGAGGGGGAGAAGAGGGAGGGGAGGGGAGAAGAGTGATGAGGAGGGTTGAAGNATTAATATAAGATTACCAGTAAATTATTAAATAAATAGGACACTTGTTCAAAGTAGACTATTTTGCAAATTATATTGCAGTAAACTCATAGCCTAAATTCATATTAAAGGTTTGAATGTAAATTTACCACCAAAATTGTACAGTTTAATTCTGACAAAATGTTTATACTAAGTCCCAATAACGTGATAATAAATCCTAATTAGTATTTTTGCTACATATATTATAGTCATTAAATGTAATTAGGATACATAAATAATATTTTAAGTCATGGAAACCTAGTTTTATCCAAATGTTAATTTCAGACATAGAAGAATATTTGGCCAACAGAAAAATATTGAAAGTTTTTACAACAGCATAACCTGTTACTTGTTTCATAACTTGCACAATGAAAACACAGCTTGCATGTTTTGATATTTGACAAAGTTTTTAAGAACTGGTGTTGGNTGTTTCATAACTTGCACAATGAAAACACAGCTTGCATGTTTTGATATTTGACAAAGTTTTTAAGAACTGGTGTTGGCCTACAATTACATTTGAGAAAATGGGTAAGAACCGAAAGATGATTATAATAAATCTTTTAAATACACAGTTGCAATCATCTGCACTCATTGTATCTGTAAAAAGAACTGCCACACACCATTATAAATGAAAAAATCCTTAAAATTTAATTAATAATGAAATCTGTTCAAATGCCGAATTTCATTGTACCATAAATTTATGCCCTGTCACATGAAGGTGAATGACCATTGAAAGGGTAGTTCTATGCAGCTGCAAGCAGTGGGACATGCTGCAACCCCTTTAATGCTTACTTATATAAACAATTAATTATAAATTATTTCCAAAAACAGTAAGTTTTGATAACTATTATAAAATAATAATGATTCCCCAAAAATAATTACACTTACTGAAATCAAATGCATTTTATCTATAATGTAGGACTGGTAATTTTTTTAGAAATGCTGAACAATTAAGTTGCTGTATAAATTTTATACTTTACCTGGAAAATAAGTACAGGTATGACTAGGAAAGTATACCCCACAGCCGAGTTAAAAGATGTTCGTCTCTGTTGTGGATTCACTTCAGGAGCACGGAGTAAAATTCCAGCAAAAATTATTGTATAGAGCACTCCCACTGAAGAAAGACACATGAGAATCCAAAGAGGTACAAATACAACTTCCCAACTCCATGAGATGAAGCCATCCAAGCGAAGAGCCAGAAAGATGAATTGAAGAATGTTCACAGAACAAAATAGCTCCAACTAGAAAAAAATACAAAAAATTATGTTCAGTTTTACTTCATTACTACACTGATGAGCTGAATTGTAAAAATTACAGAGAAAAAAATTTACAGTCAAAAGTAAATTTGTTAGGTTAATAATATTGATACAAAATCATGACATGTGAAATTGCTTATGGAACACTTTCTGTGATACACTGGTAAGGTAGTACTAGAGAAACTATTACCAAATTTGTGACGTGAAACTTTATACTAAATGAGGAGATAACATCATTACTCATAGCCTAAAGGGATCAAAGAAATCAAGATATGCACCCTTAAAAAAGCAATAGGTGAGAATTTTTTTAAATATCAAAATCTATGAGGTTAAACAATGAATTCAAGTACATAATTTTGTTGAACAAAGGTGTTAAGAAATGTGTTGCAGTGCAAGGAGGTCAATGTGTACAACAGATGTCTTTCTTACTAAGAGGTGTGTGGTATGGTCCAATGATGAGAAGCCTTGTTAGATGTAGACAGAAGTTGCAAAAAGAAATATAAATAAACAATGGTTTATACAAAAAAGGGTAATATTTTCCCCATCTTCAGTACAACTTGGTCTGACTCAACTTGCTTACAGGGACAGCACTGGAGTGGCACTGTCTGAACCCTGATTTTCTAGCATTCTCCTCACAAAGTGAGTCACCAGTCACATGTTTGTCAATAGTCAAATGGGTGTTTAGATGCTGCATCGTATGCAATGATGAATAGAGAATTTATTATTTACAATTACATGTACCACAGTGAGATGGCAGTCTGGCCAGCTTCTGTTTAGCAATACTTTTTAGAACATTTATAGTGACAAGATAACTGATAAGAAAGTGTGAGTAGTTGGGAATGTTATCCCCATTTATAAGTAACATAGAAGGGGCCGTACTGTTACTGCACTAAACTGTTGGTTTGAAAGACAGCTGCACAATACCTTGCAGCTATACAACGTAAGTTGACTTGGGTTGACTACTGCAAATTGACTGGTATGGATGGCAACAGGTAATGCTAGCCACACAATATGCCAAATATGATGGTTGTGTGTCCAAAGGCAAGTGATGTGCACATGTCAGTATGTTCTGATGGTTACATGTATGTGGAGCAACACATATGTACTCGTTTGCTATAGCTCACCCACAAGAACTTAGCATATTGTGCTGCCAATTGCAATGGATTTAGGAGCAGCATGGTTGCATGTAAACAGGTTTCTGCATCATCATCCTGGGCACCCAATATGCTAATGATTTCACCAGTAGCTATAGGACATTGGCCCACAGCTGTTAAACAAGACAGAAAACCATGTGCAGACTGCAAGGACACTTGCACTTGGAGAAGGGGTTCTCTAAAGACATGAGTAATGTATCTCTTACCAAGAATTTCAAGTGTTGTTGAGATGAATTNACTTGGAGAAGGGGTTCTCTAAAGACATGAGTAATGTATCTCTTACCAAGAATTTCAAGTGTTGTTGAGATGAATTATATGAGAATGTTGCTATATCACCTGTAATGTGTATAGCATTTATCCCTGAATGACTATCAAAGACAATTTCAATTTTGTATGTGGTTTCTGCAACATTTGGTGATATTCACTGTTAAGGCAACTTACATGCAAAATTTAATATTTAAAAACTATTCAGCATACATCTGGGTTGAGGAATATCTGCATGCCATGTCTGTCTTTGATATTCTCAATCAGTGTGTGGAATGAAATCATAAAAAAACACCTAACAAAATCATTTTTACTTCATTATCATTTGACTGGAGCCTTGCAACATGAATTTCTAGCTGAGCTATCACTTCTAGTATACCATTTATTGTTAATGTGGATTCAGCATGATGATGATCCGGCACATAGCAGTTTCAACACATGGATTGGCATCAAGGCTCAACTAAATGGCTGGCTGACCTAAGTCTGTTCGATTTTTTAATTATAGGACCATTTAAACAGTCTGGCATGCGTAACTCCTGTGGAACACCAAGAGGAACCTTTTGCCATGGATCACAGGTGACTGTGATGTCATCCAAAATATGTTACACATGTTTGACATACCCAACCATCTTTACTGTGGTGTTGCCAATTATGTGTTGAAATCCAAAATCACAACATTGTACAATTACTGTAACAAGTTCTGTAAATGGAGTGAAAACTTTATGGACAAGTGAGGTACAAACAGTAGTTCTAATAAATATCTATAATATACATAGCAAGTTAAAATTGCTGTCAATTAGCAATTGTCATTCACTGCATCAAATGAATGCATAACAGTACAGAGCCTAACTGATGCAATTGATTAGTTACTTTCGTACTTCACCTGCATGAAAGCCTATTCAGCATTGTGCAGTACCCTTTAAAAAACTTTGTGTGCTAATTCAACAAGAACCACTGGCCTGAACATGCAACACAAATGCAACTGTTCTTAATAATTTTTTATCAAAATAAAGCAATCACAATCCCTGGTTGTACAATTTAATGCAATAATATGACACTCCCTATGAGTTATGTTGTGTTTAAAGCACAAGTCCTTATATATAAATATGAATAAACACATAATGTTTATTATAAGTCTTCCCAGGCTTGTGTTTCATATTCCTCAACTGAGGTTGACAACACGAGTGAGCCATGTGTTTGTAGTTTCCCACCTGGTACCAAAAGAAGCCCTTCGACCACAACCGGGGGTAGTACAGCTGGCCAAACATTACAGACAAGGGGACACTATAGGCCAAGCAGAAACAGTGGTTAAGCTGTGGGACCAGATTTCACACACCACAGCCGTGGTCGTAACGGGGCTGCGGGAAGAGATAGTGTTGGGACAACCCTGGCTAGCCGACCAAGATGTGGTCATAGAGACAGAAAGGCAGACGGCGTACATCATCGGACACTCACAACCACTACCTCGGGAAAATGACAACTTGGACGATTTTGCACATGGCATACCAGACACACACAGAGGGACTGTGCAGCACATCCTAGACTGGAGGAGGGGGGTGTTTGCGACATAAGACCCCTTATGACAGACAGTGGTAGCAGTACAGCAAATAGCCAACACCGTCAATCTACCCATCTACGAACTCTCGCACACCTATAGGTTTCAAGAGCAGAGGGAAATCACCAAATTGGTGAGTGAAATGCCGTGGGATGGGGTAATGGAGCCATCAGAGAGCGGATATAATTTCCAAATCATACTTGCATAAAAGAAAGATGGCAGTCTCAGTTTCTGCAGACTTCTGGCCAGTGAATGATATCAGTCAACCTCCACCCCTAAGTAGTGTGGACAAAGCCGTGACAGGCCTGGGACGGGTAAATGTGTTCAATAAGTTCTACCTTCGATCAGGGTACTGGCAGATAGTGGTGCGCCCCCCCAGGGTCAACCGAAAACCAACTTTACTGTCCCAGACGGACAGCGTTTTCAATTCGAAGCCATGCCTTTCGGACTGAAAGGGCGCCAACCACTTTCCAAGGCATGATGGTAAGGGCACTGGAGGGATACCATATTTTATCGCATATAAGTCGCACATTTTATTAAAATTTTTTAATTGAAAACTAGGGGTGCGACCTATAAGTGAGAAAAATGAACTGCTTCCTCCAGCCCCACACTAACTCTTCTTTTACTCGGAATTAACGGCCCGCGGCTCGATTTCCAAACGCTACAGCGAACAAAATCACTTTCATTTTGAAACCTGCGGTGTAGGTACTTCGCTTTTCTATCACAAAACTCTGTCACACTTCTTCACTGCCACAACATCAAAACAACACTACGTGCTGCGCAAAGACGATATAAGAGAAAGACCTGTAAGTCAAGGCTAACATTTGGTACCTAAGAACCAACGCTAATGTGCTGTTATCTCTGTACATTCCACAGAAAGCTTTAGAGAATAATCAATTGTCAGTTATCGTATGGTAAGAATCGATTCCTTTTATTTCATTTGATTGTTTGAAAAAATTTTTTTCCGTTAAGGATTGCGAAGGGAATTACATAACGGAAATATTCAAATGCCTTTCTATATTTTGCACATTTATTTAAAAATGTCAAAGATAAACCACAGAAATAATGGTTAGGTTTTTGCTTTTAACATACATAGTTAGAAATACTGTAAATATATATATATAAAAAAAAGCTCGATAAAATTTTTCTCGTAAAAATATCACTTCAAATTAAATTACATGTTTATAAGTTATTTCTTTTTTCCAATAAATATATAAATTCCGGCAGTCAAGACTGCGTCTCAAGCGCTATATCTGTACATTCAAAATTAACTACATCCAACAAACTTGTGGTGCATTGTGACTGCACTGTAGGCCTGAAGCTACGCTTGGCAACACCGCTTGCTTGCAAGGACACAGCTGCCACACGACCTTTGCCAAGGTCGCATTCATCAGCCATCCGTGGCGCAGGCTGTGTTGTACAGGATGTACAACCACAACGATGAGCGCGACCTATAATCAATAAATATTATTATTTTTTAACACCCTTTGAAAATAATGGTGCGACCTATAAGCGCAGGCGACTTATAATGCGATAAAATACGGTATATAGGCCAGTTTATAATGGCATACCTGGACAACATAATCATATGGTCAGAGAACTGGGAAGACCACGTCTGTCGCTTCAATTTGGTATTGGAGAGGCTGGACACCCACCACTTATTGTGCACCCACCATAAGTGTTGCATTGGGGTACCGCAGTTAAGAGTTCTTAAACCAGATGGTTGACAAGCAGGGTCACCAACCGCACCTGAAGCAACTGCAAATAAATTTCAAGGACCCCCCTGCCGCCCCGCCCTGAGACTCGTAAGCAGATACAGAAGTTCGTGGGTCTGATCAATTGGCTACGCAACTTTATACCAAACTTCGTATTGACGATTGCACCTTTAATAAACCTGCTCTTGTGACAACAACGGTACAGATGGAACCCTAGAGCACAACAGGCCTTCAACACCATCAAGCATGAGTAGCGACCTGAAGAATTTGCAGATTCATCTTGGGACAAGATAGAATTCAAAACAAGTGTGTTTATATATAATTTCAGCCATTGGATCACATGGTGTTTGACAACTTCTGGAGAACGCTGGCCCAATCCTCGCCTTCCAGTGTGACAGCAGACAACCAATGTGCAGTTGACATCGGCATATTTGTACATAAGACTGTAGAGTCTAGCCTGCAGGTCATTGAACTCGCAAATTTTTCAGGTCGCTAAGTATGAGTTCACCCAGTGCCACACCTTAACCCACATCGACTCCGCCCAACAACTGCATGTACAAAAGGACATGAGTGTGATAGATGCAAGGGCTGTACTTTACCAGGTGGACAATGAGGGGGAGAAGAAAGTCGTGGACTATGCGAGCGCTAAATTCGGTGAGTCAGAAAAACGGTACCACAGCAATGAACAGAATTGCTTGGCCATCATCTGGGCGCTCAAAAAGTACCGGCACCACTTGGAGGGGAAAACATTTATGCTAAGGACTGACAACCAAGCTCTGACTTGGCTGAGAATAATCTAGGGGCGCCAAAGCAAACTGATACGACGGGCACTTTTCCTCCAGTCGTTCGAGTTCAAGGTTGTGAGCAAGAACCACCAGCTACCTGATGCCCTGTCCTGTGACCCGGACCAGGGGGCAGACCATTATCGATGAAGAAGAGTGGGAGGCCATGGTACCCCCCACTGGATGGGAGGAGAGCGGGGACCTGGTCTGTGGATGGCTAGACCTAGCTGACTATGCAATCAAGACTTCACCCACAACTTCGGCAAAACTGGAACAGAAGGTGAATCAGGCGCAGCACAACTCCAAGGAGGTCGAATGAGCCCAGACTAAGTGCGGAAGCGGCATGTGCGAGACCTGGGGCATCATCAATGACGTGATCATGAACCATGCTCTTGGGGAAGGCAGCCCCTGGCGGACATATGCGCCTAAGGAAGCACGCCTGGCAGTGTTGACCTTATTCCACGACACTGACCTGACAAGACATCCCAGGGCCGAACAGATGAAGAGGGCCATCGGCGACCACTATCACTGGCCAGTAATAGTGCGGGACATACACAAGTACATGAGGGAATGACAGGTATGCCAACAATGCAAGGTCCAATGAGGCAATGGGACAGGGCAGCAACACCCTCGCCTCCCATCAAGACCATTCCAGACAATTGCTCTGGACATGATGGGCCCGTACCCATGGATGCTGAAGGGAAAGCGGTTCTTACTAGTGGTCATCAATGAGTGCACACGCTGGATGGAGGCATACGTGCTGAGCAACATTTGCGCTGCAACAGTGGGGGCCGTGCTTGAACGGGAATTCTTCTCAAGGTGGGGATACCCACAATCCATCCTCTCGGACAACAGAATGCAGTTTACGGGCAGGAAGTGGAAGGAGCTATGCCAGCGATGGCAGGCAGAGCACCACACAATGCCAGCCTACCACCCTAGGACTCAACCAGGAAATGAAAATACAGCTACGCAGGCTATCACACCCAGTAGGAATAGCATCTAGCACAGCGTCTGTACTGCCTCCGGAGGAGGACAAACAAGGCCACAGGGAAGATACCAGCAGAACTGGTATTAAAGGCAAAACCTCATCCTAACAGGCAAATTAAGCATGAGGGAAGAGGAGGGCTTGGAGGAAACTACGGATGAAAGGGGACCAAGGAGGGAAGCTGAATTATAGGTGGTGCTTCAAAACTAGGCAGCCTTTGTGCAACGAATCACTCCAGCGACCAACCGGCCAATGAGGGACACTACAAGTGGAGGACTGGGTATATAGGCAAGGAGAAGAGCGATTGACATGCCCAAAGAACCAAACGCAGAGCGCCAGGAGGACCACCCCACAACCACGATGACAGACACGCTGGATCACGAAACCTGAGGCTTTCCAGATTCAGAAGCTGCAGAATCACAAGGCACTTCCTTTAGAGGTTTTCACACAACCACTAACAGCACTCCGGCAGCACGTAGACGTCTGTTCTGTGGTGCCTCAGTCATCAAACTCGACCCAGATGACGCAACATGGGAGGATGACGAGCTGCAGGGGGTGACACCCATCCCATGGGTTTAGGAGCCTGAGAGAGATGTGAAGGCAACACCACCGACAACTCGGGGCGGGTGGGGGTATAATACCTCCCTGGCCAACGCTGCCTCCAGCATCCGGGTGGAGGAGCTGGATGACAGCCCACCACCACGGTGGAGGCACTGAAGGTGCCCCTTCCACCTGAAAGGGTGCTGCACACCAGGGGCAACCTCCAGTGGCAGACCAGCAGCTCACTGCAGGGGGGGCATTACTACGGTATAACCTGCGGCCACGACTCGGAAGAGCAGCAGAGGCGGACAACCAGTGGGGCCCAGCCGAGGATTTCAAGGAGACAAGCCGTCAGGAAGTAAGCGCAGCTTTCATACCAACATTGCCCCTCAAGACCAGAGTAGTGTAGGCCTCCCACATCACCGTCTCGAGCCGGCAGCAGTACCAATGTTGGGTAGACAGTCAGGACCGGGCTTACCATGGGGAGGGGAAAAGGGGGGTCCATCAGAGTCCCTCGAGCCCCAGCTTTTAGCCCAGTCCCAACGGCGGCAGGAGCTGGCACAAAAAACCCTGGCAGTGCAAATTGTCATGACCCTCCACCCTCAGCATACAGGTTGCATCTGAACTTCATGCAGAAAATGAAGCTACAGATTCTGTGGGCCTAAATGGCCAGAAAATCCTAGTAACAAAATGTCTGGAAAAGCAGTAAAAGCAATTTTGAAGTTAGGTGAAACAATGCTGGGAGTTGAAAATAATACAAATAAATGTATTTATTACATTTTATAACCAAAGGTATGGCTATTCAATACAAAAAGAAAAGTAGTGTAGTACATTCTGCAGAACAATAAACTACAATAAAGTAAGTGCCAAATGTCCCCTTGAACCTAACTTTTTCACTTTAGTAATATAAATGGCATGTTGAATCACTGTTGTTGGTCGTGGGTGCAGGGTCTGGCTGGTGGGAAGATGTTGATTTGTTCTTCTCCAACTGTCTGATGTCTCTTCTCCAATGACACGGAGCGAAATTACTTGTTACACTCTTACTCTCACTTATATGCACATAGCCAGATGATGAGTCACGCACCGGAAATAACCTGCTTCCCGTGTGACCTTGAACGGTGCTATACATTGAACATGGAGTATCACGTCGCACGACGCGATACTCCACGTTCAAAGTATGCAGTATGCAAGAAGACATTATAGAAGGAGAAGATATTTTCCACGGAAGATATTTAGGAATATTGGAGGACTTAGTACGGAGGTTGCTAAACAGGATGATGTTTGTGTTAAGCAAGTTATGCAATGTCAAGATAGTTATGTATTGTTGTCTTTATTGTATAGATTTTGTTTACAGGGTATGACTGCTAATCATGGTAGTGAATTGTTAGAGAAGTGCTTTTTTAGGCGGACCACAGTCGCTGGTGCTTACAGCAGCCAGGCAGGCAAGTAGAACATTGACCTGACTCATGTTCTCATCCATGTTAGCCCTGAGGCTAGCTAGCATTTATGAACCTACAACCACTTAAACTGCATTTCTTAGTTACGGTGAGCACCAAGCTCGGTAGGGTCCTAAACCCCCGAAAACGGCAGGGTATTTTCTCCTCATCTGATGTGCGCCCACAGTGCAATTAGAATAACCAATGTAATATTAATTTTCATTCGTTCATGCATCAGCTGATACAGAATTTTGTAAACACACCTTATTACTTTCATATACGTCAAATTACTACTCATTGGCTGTCAAAATCTTGCCAAGTTATACGAGACAGAGATTAATTTATATGAATGAAAACAGAGGGAAAATAGGTGTGTTGATAAAGGCTACTAAGAAATAGTTATCATGTAAAATATTAAACTGAGTGCACAGTGTTGTGTCGTCCCTTTGCTGTACTCTTAGGAATCTCATAAATCACAACCTTGGACTATACCAAGTCCTTCAGTCACTACAAGTCTAATAATGTGGAATATTAAACAGTTAATATATCTTCTCTTTCCACAGGGCATGATAACGCAAAAATTTCTTTGTTAAAGACTATTCATTAATTCTAGCTCCTCTTCAACAGAATAAATATGAAAATCAGCAATGATAATTCCCAATTCATAAAAATGGAAATACACTACTAAGTACAAATTACATGCACATTTCCTAGAGTTAAAAAAAAAATACATAAACTTATTTATTTCCACNAATACACTACTAAGTACAAATTACATGCACATTTCCTAGAGTTAAAAAAAAAATACATAAACTTATTTATTTCCACTTAAAATTAAAACTATTTGAAAATTAGCTTAGCTTTGTCAAAAACAGGTCCAAATCCACCAACCTATTTACATTTTTAAAATACTATTTATAATGAATTTATATCTAGAGGTTAAGCAAATGCCATATACTTTGATTTATTCGAAACAGTTGATCATAATGTTTTGATCAAGAAATTAGAAAATATAGGTCTTGAACATGCATTATTCAGTCTCAAAGAAACTTATTTTAAAAATAGAAATTTTGTAGTCCATGTTCCTTCAGATGTTCCCCAAGAAGGTTCACTTTCACTACTATTATTTATTTTCTTAATTGATGATGTAACTAAAATAATAAAATGTGCAAACATAATTATTTAAAGCTAATTAAAAATATTGCCACTTTGGAAGGCATTAAACTATTGCAAATAAACACTAATGCCATTGTGCAATTGTGTCAAATAAATATTTGCCGTTTGACAGACAAAAACACAAGCCATAACATTCAATAGAAAAAGACTATCATTTCAACAAAACTACAAGCTACAGAAATATATAATCCTCTAAACATTAATAAGAGATGAAGGAGTACTTGAAAGACAAATTATTTTATCATGCACACACAGATCATCTAGCAGCCACGACATCTAAACTTCAGAAATTTGGAATTCATAAAAACAGACGGATATATAAAAGTTAGAAAAGATTTTTCAACACAATCAAGAAAAATTTGTTAAAAATATAAGCTTACCCCTAAATAGCATACATAAAAAATGTCAAATTATGCCACTTAAAATACGCAGAGATATTTCATATGGCCAGACCTTGAATCTGACAAATAAAATTATCTATTGGCAACGTCAACTAATATTTTAAACATTTTCATTTTAACAAAAAGAATTTTAAGAGTGTAATGTAACATCCAAGATATACACTATCTAATCAAAAGTATCCAGGCAGCTCTCTGTAAACGTAAATTTGCACCTATGTGTCGCTCACTACCAGTGCCAATGCTGCTATAAAAGGAGGCAGAGGTCTCGAAGTTGGTCAGTGCTACACAATACCAGCAGAATGGGTGGAACAAGGGAACTCGGTGACTTTGAACATAGTGTAGTTATTGGTAGCCGTAGCAGAAGGCAGTCAGTCAGGGCTGTGTAGGCCATGTGTGTTGACCAACAGGGACGAGCATTGAAGAAGGGGGCATGGGAACATTGCATGTCACTGTGTGATACCATCACTCGTGAACTTTACAGTGCTACTAATTGTGCAGCTAGCACCATGACTATGCACTGGGAGTTATGAGGATTGGGGTTCAAAATTCAGACACCTACCCANTGCAGAGGTCTCGAAGTTGGTCAGTGCTACACAATACCAGCAGAATGGGTGGAACAAGGGAACTCGGTGACTTTGAACATAGTGTAGTTATTGGTAGCCGTAGCAGAAGGCAGTCAGTCAGGGCTGTGTAGGCCATGTGTGTTGACCAACAGGGACGAGCATTGAAGAACGGGGCATGGGAACATTGCATGTCACTGTGTGATACCATCACTCGTGAACTTTACAGTGCCACTAATTGTGCAGCTAGCACCATGACTATGCACTGGGAGTTATGAGGATTGGGGTTCAAAATTCAGACACCTACCCACAAACAGCACATTTAACCTGTAAAAGCGAAGCATTACGTTCAGTGGTGTAAAGAGTGCCACCATTGGAGTGTGGACAACTGAAGATGTGTGATTTGAAGTTTGGGTGTTGCGAATGTCAGTTGAATGCTACAGGCCGGCCTGTATAGTGCCCACTGTGAAATTCAGCGGAGGTGGGGTGAGAGTGTGGGGGCATTTTTCATAGAAGGGTCTTGGTCCACTTATAATATTATGAGGCACATTAAAGGTGTGACTATAAGGACATTTTGACCAGCTACGTGTTTTCTACAGTAGAAGACCAGTTCAGAGATGATAACAGTGCTTCAGAATGACAGTGCTTCCTGCCATAAAGTACTATCTTTTCCCGAGTGGTTTGTGGATAATAGGGTTCTGGAAATGGACTGGCTAGCCACGAGCCCCAAATTCAATCCCATAAACACCTCTGGGATGAACTGGAATGGCAACTGCATGCCCAACCCCAACGTCCCACATCACTTATTAACTTGCTACAGCGCTGCAGGAAAAATGGTCGACCATTCCCTCAAGATACATTCGGACACCTGGTTGACAGTCTCCCCTGTGAGGTTAATGCTGTATTAAAGGCCAAGGTTGGGACTACCTTATATGTCTGCTACTGGGCAGTACATCCAAGGGATACATATAAGATAGTTTTGTATGGGTGTCCAGATACTTTTGATCAGACGGTGTATACTAGTTTCTCCACTTATTACAGACGTAGACCCATCCTAGACAGAAAGCTGGTCTCCGGGTAATTGTAAATTTGTATGTACTCTATATGCCGCATTAAAAAATTTATTGTTTCTTGTTATTGTATTAATTATTGTTCATACCTTTGTATACGCCTTTTGAAGCCATCGAGCTGGTGACGTACAATATAAAAACTAAGAAAATAAACATATCTTCCTTTAAGTTCTTCAGTGATCAAAAGTCTGAATATAACACAAGGTTAATTAAGATCTTTCGAAACTACAAAGCAGATTCTGTCATCTGTATTCTTTAGAACACTTGTCTCCACAAGTGCATTAAAGACATCTGTGAGAGTTAATTGGAAAAACACCACTATCTTCACTGACTCCATCTATTACTGCTTCTTTCTTCAGCTTACACAAGTTTCTTTTTAATTTTTGTAGTAGGAGTCTCATCATCAGCTTCAGTCTTCACAGGTATTGGTGGTAGACCATTATTTCAAAGTATGTCTATTTCATATGTAAGTCTTACAGGTTAAAATTTTGCATGGAACTCACTATATTGTGAGCTGTATGTCACAATCATGGAGAGGTTTGGGCAGCTATGCGTCATATTTATAATTTACATATCCTTCAATAGCATTACCTATATTCCTCTCATGATCTATTATTAGCTCAATATGCAATGCAGACACAGATGATGCCATTGATGGTTGAGACAGAGCTAGTCTTTTGGAAGAGGCAGCAAGTTGGTGTATCATTGTTTGAGGTATCAATGGTAACACATGCTGGTTCTTTCAAGGTGAAGCAACACTCCTCTGCTGATCTTGATGTGTCTTTTAAACACTATATAACTTCTTGATTTCTGATCTCAATACCGATATCATTAGGATTCCTTTTAGTGTTGACAATATTAGGTTTATTTTAAACAACTAAACCTCTCGAAAAGGAGGTATACAAATGTAATCATCAAAATACTCTAGTTGTAAGTACTATAAATAAAACAAAAAAAATCACTTCAGCATTGGGAATATATTTCTTACCAATAAACATGTTCAAAAGTAGAATATGAGAACATACACTGGTATATTATGTCAACAAATGTTGAATTCTGTTATTTCTACAATGCACAATATGCACAAGGCTTACTCCTTGCTTTAGTCACTTCAGTGTACCTCCTGCGTCATTTTACTTCTGGGCAGTCTTTTGCATCAGTTGCATAGGGTCTGGAGCATAAATGCTTTGCACAATGACATCATGCTGGTGATAGTGTGCTGCAAGTTAAGTTATAGAGTTGAAAATTCTTCAACTATTCCCTTAATTAATGTAAGCATTTGTCTAGAAGATGTGTCCCTGCACTGGACAGCACTCTGTGTGTGCTGAACGAGTGCCACATTTTTCAGACCTACTGCACTTGTACTACGTGCAGTTTTTCTTAAACATCTCAAGAATTAGTGCAGCCAATAAACAAGCACCTGTTTCTGACAATTATGGGATAATTGAACTTTTCTAGTTTTCAGTCTCTGCACCCAGTGCAGTTAGTAGGAAAATGCCATTAGTTTGTAGTAAACCACGATGTGGTTTACAAAATCAAACACTGCCAAGCTATACAGTTTATGCCTACATATATGCAATAAAATCCCTTAAACAATGTCAATATGTTGGTACTTTTACTTCACACTGACATTCTTGAATGATGCTATTCCATAACTATACCAAAACCAACCACTTAGAAGCTTTTCTATCTTCCCTCAAAAACACACATGGGAAAAGTTTAAAATCAACAGCATTACGTGGAAATTTTATCTTATTTATTTGTTTCCTGAAGTAGTTCTATCGTACTGCCAACATAAGAACACAGAGTAAACTACAAATGTTAAATTTGTTATGTTGGAAGACAAAGCACATAATGCCAGACAGTATTTTATTGTTATTTTAGGACTGATCTACATTTTCTGGGCAAGATTATCATTTTTCCGCTGTTATTTTACACCACAGATGCAACTGAGAGTGTATGAACTATAATCATGGATGTGAAATACTACTTTATAAATCATTTCATGCAAATATTTATGAAAATACACGTTCACGAATTATCAGATATGAAAGCCACATAAGACACAGAAGGATGTGCTACCAAAATCAGAATTAAAACATCTAAACCAAACATGTGTTCTATAATAACTAAAGCAAAACACTATCAAACTGTTTATTGCACATTTACACAATGTGCAGGTAGTAAAATTCAAAGTTAAGTTCTGCGAGCAAATGCTCATGGGCGACTACACATATAAATGCACAGACTCCACGTTATGGATAGCATGCACTGTGTGGATGGTACGCACTGTGTAGACAAAAGAAGATGGATGGACTGAGGATAGTATATTCTAAATGAATGGTGCAGACTGTGTGGAAGGTGTATTTCATGCAGATGATATAGGTTGTGCGAATGGCATGGTCTATGCCCCAGACTTTGTGTGAAAGTGCACTTTGGTGCAGATGGTATGGGCTGTGTGAATGACGCTGGCTAAGCAGATGGCTTGGGCTGAATGAATGGCATGGGCTGAGAGCATGGCGCAGGCTACGCGGATGGCATGGGCTATACAGATGGCACAGACTTTGTGGATGGCAACGTCGTAGACTTTATGGATTCATATTAAGTGTGTAGATGGTATGGACTAAGTGGATGGAAAGCCTGCTTGATGAGTATGGCACTCATACCTGCCAACGCTCAAATTAAAAAAATCATGAGGTCCTGATCGCTTACATCAATGAACAAGTTCCTAATCAACAACAACAAATAGAAAAAAAATACTCCACTCATGTTACACTGTAGTCACTATCCACCACAAGATTTAGCTTCTTGTTGCTATATTTTATATTTTCCTTGTGTTTTTCTTATTTCAACGTGTTTTAAAACATTTCTTCCACTGTGTCACATGTTTGTTGGTTCAAATTATTCCACCCGTTTCATCTGGTTAACACACCTTCACATGCTCTTTAACCATAAGCCTATGTCTGGATATGGCTGTTCATTCACAACGTGTGTGCCATAATAGGAGACCCACACTAATAAAGCTGTTGCAAAAAAAATCCATGCAAGTCATCACCACACAGACACTACCATATCAGTTAAACATCTCTGGAGAAGCCCTTATCTACAGCTACAATATCAGTACAAATGTGGTCGCTATTTCTTGACAGAACAATATAAAATATTTTTGAAAGCCTAAAAATCGTGAGGAAACACCATTTGGTAGTGAGGGCGAGAAAATGCCTATAACATGAGCCTTAACTTCTAAATCATAATTGTTGGCTGATATGTATATGTTATAAACACAAAGTTTTTGAATTAAGTTAGTCGAAAGCTTCAATATGTGTAGCAAAGGTGAGCAAGTGTCTGGGGTCCTAGTCATTAATTTTTGCCAAGTGGGTCACAAATTACGAAGTGTTCTGTGAAGTGGGAATCAAATTCCAAAGAGTCTCATGAATTAAGTTGTGAGTGGCAAGGGGAGTTGCAATGCAGGCTGTAAAATGTGCTGAGAATGGCTAGCCAGGGGACCTGCAAAATATTGTGGTTCTGGCAAGTCATTGGCAGGTAAAAGTTTAAGTTAACATAATCTTCTTTGTTGCCAATTGGTTATGGTTTATGTTTCAAAGCCTGCTAATGATTACTTGGCTGTAGTCCTGCAACACCTTGCCAGGTGGCTGGTCAAAGATTATCATAGTGCCTCGCAGTGATTGGCTGGTCAGAATCCACATGATATCACACTGCTTAAATATGAGTATATAAGTAGCCAGCATCAAGTAGGGTTTGTTGTTTCATAATGCTCAGTGATGATGATGGCTTGCATAGATATGAAAGAACCTGTAATGGGATTATATCTCAGTCCAAAAAAAAATAACTTGAGTGCTGGTTTTACTGAAATCAGTTCACTTGTTACTATTGTTGTTTGATTCCATGGGCCATACAGTTGCTTATACAAACTGTTCTGTACTTTAAATCAGTACAAAAAAGTGACACGATGTTATTGAACAAGAACAATTTAAGTTAATACATGTAAGTTTGCTGCAAGGGAATTAATTTCAGGAATTGAAAAATATGAACCTTTACAGCCATCAGCATAAACAGACATTCTCGACTATTAAAAATAAACATGCGGGGATGAACCAACGCAACTATAACTACAAATGTTTTGAATGGGAAGTGTAAGCAAGACTTCTAGAAATCTTCAATCCTCAGCACATAAACAAATTATATACAGAGTTAGAGAACAAGTGTGATTTCAGCAGACGTAAGTCCCTATACCACTGCAGCGAATTAAGCTGTTTGAGCAAAAAAACCTGGTGTGTTAGTTAACATGTACAAACTGATGCTAGGAAAAAGGTGGTACTGGCATGTGCGACTAGGAAGACAAAGCCCAAAAGAACTTGCTGGGATTGCAATGTTGACAGATAAATTCACATTGGCACAGAACTCATGTGTATAATGTTCTAAGCATTTTGGTGATCACCTATGGAGAGGACTAAACCGGAGGAAAAAACCTTGTAATACATAAAAGAACCCTGTCATAAATAATATTTGTGTGTGTGTGTGCATGTACACACACGTTTGTGCATTTAATAGTAGATAGACGTTACTGAATTTTACAAACAAGAAGAAACTTTGATTAAAAATTGTATATTTATTGTTTATCTCTGTAAAAATCCAAAGATTTATAGAAATAAAATAGTTTTAAAAAGTTAATTATGAGAATTTTACAAGATTTCATTATACAATATATAAAAAATATGATTTTGAAGCTAATTTATAAAAAAATATAGTGTTTACAAATATGAAATGAAAAAAGTCAATTTTATCAGGTTCTAGCATACTATATATAATATTATATCAAGAGTTAAAAAAAATTAGTTTTACAAATGGATGACAAGTAACCAATGATTATAGTGCTATATCAGTTCCCAACTGTGGTGCCAGCAAAAGTCTGTGGAGTAAAAAAGAATGCAAGAGTCAAACCATCAACTTTGCAAAGGGTAAAAGTCAAACCCTGAACCACATGCATGTAAATATTATGTTTAAAAATCCCCCCCCCCCTTTTTATTTTTAAGGTTTTTATTATTTTTTGGTTAAGGAAAGTTAAGGTCACCAAAGGCCTTGCCCAAAAGTCATCATAAACTTCCAACCCGACTCCCATCTGAGGTTATTGACCACAGCCTCATTCATCACCAATCCTTATGAATCCTATCACTGAAGCACTTAAATTATACTACTGGTAATAGTGTGCAGAACAAATTTTATGTTGTAAATAAATTGGTTGTGCTTGATTCCTTGTAACTTGCCCTACTAATATGATGGCTATGAAAGATAAGTAAGTTCATTCATGGGTACAGTCATTTTGTCAGATATAGTAAACATTCATTATAAAATTTTACACAGGGTTGCAACAATACATAATCGGAATAGATGGTTGCAAATATATACATGAACTGATACTGACCTGAATGTTTCTGTGAGTATGACTATGTTAAACAAAAACTTGTGTACTATAATATAATTATATTTCTTATTATAACCAAACATGCACTTAAAAATCTTAAGTTGCAGGTACACTTCCTACCTGTTTTTTGTGTGTTTAGGGTTGGACATGCTGAACTCCTTTAAGGTGACTCCATGTGACGAGCTGAAACCTGTCTGCTTCCAAGCAATTTACACTGATGGGATCATCCTGTATCAGTGTAGAAATACATTAAAACATTTCATTTTGATCCTGGGATATGTTATGCTTAATAAATCATAGTTTTCCTACAAGAGTACAATTATTTTCAGTTGTTCATTCATATATTTTAATTGTGTAATTTGTATACAGAAGTACCGTAGCTAGGGTTGCCAGATGTACTGTTTTACTCGGAACAATTCCATTGTTCCGTACACTGTGTTTGTCTGTTACAGTATGCTAAATGTTACGTTTCTTCAAGTTAACTGCATAACCAAACAAAATATAAAGGTAAAATGGCACTTGCAGGTAAACAAATGATCACTATTGCATGTTCAAACAAGTATTTATAAATGTGTGTATAATATTTTGGCTCTATTTAGTAGATGTATTATTGTCTAAGTTTCGTTCATTTCATGTATGTATGTTATGCTTGTATATGATTTTTATTAAAAAGGGCGTGTCAAAAATTTAATGTCTCCAACAAATGTTCTGTTTTTTCTTCTTGAATATCTGGCAACCCTAACTGTGGCACTTGCATAGTATTATAATATGAGGCAAGCCTATTGAAATAACATACAAATAGTGTGCAGAAATCGGTTATAAATCAAATTCTTAAAAAAATGAAAGAAAAAAAAATACAAACAAAGGATTAGACATAATACACTGGGCATGTTGATTTATACCCTAAGTTTATCTGGTACAATGATACGAACAACCTGCTCTATATGAGTGGAAAATGTCACACGCTTTGTTGAAATGAAAACTTAAAGTAGTGCAGTACTTGCACTGACATCATGTCCTTATCTGACAATTCACTTACTTCTGAGGTGGACATACATGAAGGCCACAAATATGTAGTTTTTATTCATCAACTACTCTGTCACAGTTGAAATAACTGACCACAACTGGCATAAGTGCTGAGCTCTTCACATGGAGTCACCATAAAGGAATTTAACATAACTGACCCTAAGCATATAAAAAATTTGCTAAGAAGCAATCATGCAACAAAGATTTTTTTCAATGCACATTTCATTTCAACATGACAGATATAATTTATCACACTATATAATATTTCTCACTGGAATTGATTCTGACCATTAGCCATTTATTTCTAAATTTGCAACCATCAATTTAAATTTTACACTGTTGCAACCACACATACAAGTACATAAAGTCTGTTTACCTAACAACATGAAATTAATAAACTTTATCAACTTAACTTTCACATCAATTTTGATTGATAGGAGACGTTACAAGAAATCAAGCACAATCAATTTATTTACAGCACAAAATTTAGTCTATCATCTCTTAGTGACTTATTTATTTGGGTACCATATTAAGTATAAATTGCAGGATGTACAGTAACCTAATGGGACAATCAAACCCTCACCATCCTAGGCCACGTTACAAACTTCTGTCTTCACTCAATGGTTTTAACTGATGTGCATGTAGGTATATCAGTTCCCAAATAAATGTATAGTGAATTTTTCCTATAGTGGCTGTAATGTTAGAACTGGTTTTCTAACATTGTTGGACCCTTTAAACTGTTACTTCTCTATGCTTGCAATATTGCTGCACTGAAAAAAATTCTAGCATTATATATGAGTTATATAGTGGTGGTAAACAAAACTACTAGGAACATGTTTGTTGCTTGCATACGAATGTTCAACAAGTAAACATAAATTTTCAGAAATTCTTTAACTTGAAAATTAAAAATGTTTAATGTATTAGTGAGAAAAATATAACCTTTCCTGTACCTTGCTTGGGTATACTGTCATCAAAAGGATATTGATGCAGATACTGTGGTACAGTGGTTGTCTGTTGTGTCACACACAAAAAATATCCAGATGTTCAAAGTATAAACTAGGCAAACTGGAAAGTTGTACTAAACAATCCTGATATTTCTGTGAATATTTATGCTCTCAATGAATATAGGAATGTGGTGCCTACACGTGTGATGTAAGAATAAACCATCTACTCCTGACAATAAAAAATATAAATTCATACAAGTATACACCACAAAGTTTGCTATACTCTGGCACTTATCACCAACTGTTCACAATGGTACTAGTCACATCCAGAAAGTGCTTCCATCTTTGTTTTGAGGATCAGGGATCTGATTAAATAAAGGTTTCCAGGGGATGCAAAGCAAAATTTGCACGTGCACTGCACTGGAGTGGAATTGAATATGAACAAACAAAGAAGCAAATGGTCACATGACCAATGCAAAACGAAGAAAAATTTGCAACTGGCAAATACCCCATCACAAGTTGGATAGCTCTCACTGTGCATGCGCAGTCGACACAAGTTGCCTTCCACAACTAGGCTGCCAATAGAGCAGCAGCTATGCTTTAGCAAAGTATGTTGGCTACCATGAAAAAAAATGTGTGCACAAGATTGAACTAATTTTCAGTGACAGGGCTTCATTAAAATTTTTGCCGCATTTGTTGAAGGGGAATTTGTTATGGAACACAAAATACTTTGAACAGTCACTAACAGTATTTACGATTATAATATATGATGCGTAGAGACCTGAAAATTTAGCAACTGCAATAACGCAAATTTTTACATAAAAAACCAAAAATTATGATTTTTAACCATTTTAACTGTAATTCACTAATTGTATAAAATCCTGTAGTATTTTTGAGAATTATTATTGTTTTATGTCACGTTGCTTCTTATGAAGTATTTTATGTGTTTTTGCATATTCGAATACGAATGCATGCAGAGTTGGCCAGTAGATTTCTTCTATATATCACCATAAACGAAAACACGTTTTACTTTCCATCACGTGTGTTTACGGCCATAAATAACATGAGTGCAAGTGATCATGCGTCAATTTGAGTGATCATTCTAGTGCACGGACCTGCAAAAGTTTATTTTCTAATTAGGAAACCCTGCTGTTGTAGTTTTCACGTTATCTATGGAATTCGCACCAACTAGCTCGCTGAGTTTGTTTACATATGTAGCATAGTCACTTTTATCCAACAATTCTTTATTTTTTACAAAGCGGCGTGGCATCAAAAATGTGTTTATATGCATTTACTTATGTAGAATACATTTGTAAATTGAATTATGACGTTTTTTAATCTTGTATTCTTCCAGCTAACTGTATTTTTATCATACACATTCTCTATAAATATGTGCGGTAAAAAATGACACGTTTTGAACAAACAAAAGTTTTGCCAGTAGGCGTAACGAAAAAAACATAAAGGTAGATTTCTGAAATATTGTTTTCTGTTTGTTACAAAGCACTTTTATTATTATTTTTGAACAGTGCTTTTATAATTGTGTATAAATTGTTTACATTAGTCTCTTCATGAAAGAGTATGCCCTTGCCAGTGCATTGTGGCCGTTGTTCCAGGTGTCGGGCAGAATACAAAATCTTAAGTAAGATAATGTGAAAATGTTTTCAATGTTGTCTGTTGATAAAGGAAACTAGTGGTTTTTGTCTTAAAAAGGTGACTGTATATTTCTCTGGGAGTTAGGTATTTTTGCAAGGAAATAACAATTGATAAAAAAACACAGCTTTTCAATAAGAATAACACTGCCAATTTGAGGTTTTACAAATAAAGTGAAGTTTCTCAAGTTATTTCTCTCTTTATAAAGAGTAATTCTCATGCAGAAACCTGCATTTCTGTAGCAAGAAAATAACAGCTATTTTTTTTAACAAAAATAACACCTATTAAAAAAAAACACATTATTGAAAAAAATAACGCCTACTTTTTAAGGTCTCTAGTGATGTGATATGTGTGCTAGCAGAACTATACTACTGTTTTTCGAAATAGTGCACATACATAATATGTTGCATTATTAAAATCTCCATTTCTTGTTCACTGAAAATATGTAGTTGTCCACTTATAAATCACTAATTGTTACTGCTTCAATGATTTGTGAAACACACACCT
Source organism: Clitarchus hookeri (assembly GCA_002778355.1). Lineage (NCBI taxonomy): Eukaryota > Metazoa > Arthropoda > Insecta > Phasmatodea > Phasmatidae > Clitarchus > Clitarchus hookeri. The sequence continues at coordinate 551,362 of NQII01000655.1, forward strand.
GTTCATGTCCAAGGGCATGGTGTATACAACACACCATTGAGGAAGCAGGAACGCAGTGTACATGCACATGGCCAGGCAAGAAATCAATAGCTATTAGCCGAAGCAGACTTTATTGCTTCCGTGGGCTGTCAACGATGCCCGAAAGACCATGTACAAAATATATTTAAAAAGGCACAGGGGGAAACGGAGTTGCTAGGCAGGAAAGACTTGCAACCATTTGTGTCTGGTATATTTAAATCCAGCTGTGTTTACTGGTCTACGTGCAGAGCAATTTTCCATTGCTCTGTGCTGCATCGGTGCAAATGTCAGGTTTTCACGTTTAATCGGCTCCCAGAGAAGAGTATCTGGGTTGATCAGGCAGCAGTATCTGTGGAACATAAGAATTACTGCACTACGTATGTGCACTTAAATGCCACATCCTAGAAAAAAAGTTACTAGTACTAAAATTTTAGAATTACCACCACGTGGATTAGTTGCCTATCATCATCTACAATGATACTGAAGCCATGCTAAAGCCTGTACATTCACGCAGGCAATATCCTAGCTTGTCTATACAATATTTTCAGATGTCGCTTAAAATCTTATAGACAGCAAGGTCATTAAGAGATGGAATCAGTGACTTAAAAAATCGGGATTACGGAAGGAAACTACCATGGCCTGTAGTAAAGAACCATCCTAGCATTCATCAAGCAGTCACAGATGTATATACATAAAAAATATTAAGCATGCAATTACTGTACTTACATAAAAGTTGACATCACTGACAAATGACCTACCAAATGATTCAAACATATATATATATATATATAGAGGGCCAAATGCAAATTTTTTTTTATAGAAACCATGGTGGATATTGGTAGGAAAGAACAGGCTCAAATTTTATATTTGTTGATGAGGATAATGTATACAAATAAACATAAAATTTTGTAGTACTGTGATTTCATGTTACTGAGTAGAAATATTCATGACTGAAAATAAATAAGTCCATAACATATCACTGTCACTTTACAGGAAACTACAAAACACCTAACTATAATAACTGTAACCTATTTCAATGCTGCCTGAGAAAAAAGTAGGGCAGGCAGGCACTTTTACAAGTTAGCAGCATAAAATTAAAGTTTATAACATAACAGTTGGAATATGACAACAAGGACGACATCCGTACTGAATAGAAAACATTTTCTTCAAAACAAACCATACATTTATGATTCAATTTTGTGATGTGTTTTGCTTGATGCTGCAAATTCATGCTTTCTACGGGAACAGTTCTTGCAATAAATACACAATTTGTATCCTTGTCACTTGTAAAAGAGTGTTTTCCTCCTACATTCGCTTAAACATCTGGGAACATCTTTGAGACATGCACCTATAACTTGTTTGCCGACTCATATATAAAGGATAGATTCATGAGCAGATTACTATAATGTGGGATAAGTTTCAATGTCATATGCTGTGAGAGTACTACGAGGTATACCTCAAGATCAACATCTTATGCTTTGCAGATGTCTTTAAAAAATTTCAGAGACTTATGCTTAGAAGCAACACCTTCAGGTTTGAACGCAATCACACCAAACTTCAGTTATATGTCATTTGTGTACCTCTGAATTCAATGATAATCATTTTTCTGCAAAACTCTGCAGTTGACCTGTGGAGGTCTCTTGAAGACAGGTATCACTTCCTAGTATAAAGAGTAGATCTGTAAAAAAATAATTACATATGTAACCATGTTACAAATTGTAAGTGTGTGCAAGTGCCCCAAGATAAATGAACGTAAGGACTTTTCATAAAATCATTCCTAAAATATGCACAAATAATAAATGCAAAGTCAGAGACACCCACAGAATGCACACACATGAACATTCATGAAGAACGTTAGTGTTGAAAGCCATATTTATGACACCTTTGTTGAAATTCTACATAGGCTCACCACAATAGTGGTCAGCTTTCTGTCATGTGTAATGAAGTATCAGTCTAAGATCTCTGCACATAGTTGATTTGTAGATCACAGAATGCACTTTCAGAATTAATACTCTGTCAAGTGATTTACACTGTGCCATGTTGGAACACAGTTTTATGTAGTCCGGTATCTTATTGCAGAAATTTTATGTAGTCTGAAAAAATAAACATCTTGGGGTTGAACATATTTAATATTTTTGGTGGAATGATTATTAAATGATCTTTTTTTTCCCCAAGAAGATTACTGAGATAATCTTTCATCCTTGTGTCCAGACCAGGATTCACAAATAGATACTTGTGTGTGGCATACGTATATTTAAAACTAACACAAGAAAGGTCTGAAGATGTCCTTTCATCATCTTTTCACTCACTCTGGCTTCCACAAAAACTTTTGATGGCACCTCTGTTCAGTTCTTCTCGTCTCACAAGGTCCAAATTTTCTATTGTGTTCTTGGAAGCATGTATAAAGTTTGTTTGCCGAACGATCATTCACTGACATTGTAATGAAAATAGAACCGGTTGTGTATTACACGATTAAGGGATTGCATAATCACTTTGGTATCCTTCTCTCCTTTATAGAAGAATGTTCTTCTGCAGGAAAGCTCATAGTTAGACTGGTTCTGATCACAGTTTCAGGCACACCCCACTTAACTTAAGTATTTGTAATATCAATCATTTCATTAACTTCAATAATGAATGCTTCTGCTATTTTTATTTTCTCCTTTTATTCTTGATTATCGTTCTTTGTTTGAAGCCTAGTTATATGGTAAGATGTTATTCCAAAGTCTCTCTTTAAATTATCTATAAAATAGATAGATTCTTTGAAGTTTACAAACCCAATATTTTTGACAGCTTTAATTGTTCATTGTTTGTTAAGGCCAATAATAAATGCTACAGCCAGTTTCCTTGCATTGTCAAACTTTGCTATTGAATACTGTTTTAGAGCATGTACTTGTGGTGAGCAATTTCCTTTGGAAACCATTACATCTTATATTTTCTTCATTGCATATTCCAACACAACTTTAATATTATTTTTGTTTAGTCTGTGGTATTTCTTCATTAGTTTTTCATATGTGTTATACCCTCAGATATAATAATCATTCAAAATATTGTCTATGTTTTATCATCTAACATTGTGACTGCACTGCACAATTTCAACTTTTTTTAAATTAATGTTCAAATTTACTGTGGCTGCTTCCATCATCATCTCTCATTGCACTTGAAGTCACCAATTGCTTCCGATAAATTGCTCATCATTACTTTAATCATCTTTAACATCACTGCAATCTAACATTATAACATTATTGCATTCTGACAGATTTTCATATTTGTTCATCATCATAGACATAAGAAAACATGTGAAGGACTTGTCTTCCATACCATTACTATCTTTGTAGTGCAACTTCCATTGTAATTTTAGATTAACCAACATCACCAAACCGAGTTGACTGATTATTAATTATCAATCTATTTTGTCTTCTCAATAATGTACACAAACAAACAAACAAACAAACCATGCACTATAAACACCTACATACTTTAAACTGGTGTTGCAGAAGTAGAGCGACGGGTGACTCAATGGGGCCTCTAGTGAGCAATTGAGGAGTTTTCCAGACAAATGCTTACTACTACTGAGTTCAGATAGACAACTCCATTTTGGTGCAATTTAGTTTGTTTTATAATTAGTAAAATGCTGTGAATGACAACAGTGAAATTATATATATAAAATTCCTTGTATGATGTTAAAGGCTGTTCATGGTAAAGTGAGCGCTTTTGAAAACCCTGATAAATTCATACTTTCAACCCATTGGTTGCGTAACTTTCCATGTACCTATCAAAATAAACATTGCCACATGACTTTCAGCTGGTGTTTACATCAGCTGGCTCATATGTCCACTGCATAGTCATTAAATAAACAACAAAAAGTAATAAATATCTTAATCAGCACTATAAACACGTACAAGTTAATTTCAGAAAACAATAGACCCATTGGTTTGTGAATATTGATTGATGTTCGTGATTCTTTTTTTGTTTATACATAAATCAATACCTTTATCTGTGGTCAACACTTTCCATGACATAAAAAAATGTGTTTCATTTAGGTTGACAGAATAGCAGATTTAAACATTATTCTTTTTCCCAGTTATAAAAACAAAGCCAAGACGTTTCAAGCATTCACCTTTGATAATTGTACAGTTGAAACACTCACCCATTAAACAAAGGCACACTTTTATATAAAACTGTGTATTTATTCTTTCATGCTGAATATAACGTGCTTCGAGCAATTATTAAATTACCTAATAATTATGTTTAACAACATTTACCAGTAGAATTATATTGCCTAAATGCCTCACAAATAAATATTTTAATACAAGACTATCACAAGAAAATGGCAGGCATTGCTATTACGAGTAATGAAAACAACTGTCATGAAACTCAATGGATTTACATAATTGATCCAAATTTTCACAGCATACCTCCTCCACAGTAATATTTGTCACTCAATGAAAGTTTTGTAAAATTTGTCCAGCCACTCAGTTTCTAAAGCACATAACATTAACGTTTTTAAAGGCCTACTGCTTTGCTTATGAAAAAAATCACTTCTTGCTGTACTTAATGCCTTCAATGATATTAACGTAACTACACAACAATACTAAAATACAATACCTAGCCAATGACAATTTATTTTATGAAACTGCATCTATATACAGGTTGACTATAAAAGAATACCCCAAATTTGAAGGTCTATAATATCAAAACCAAACAACCTAAAACAAAATGAAATGAAATGAAATGAATGAAATGAAATGAACCGTGGAACCGTGAAGTTTGTTTACCATACATTCATAAATGTTTAATGTGACCACCATGAGCGGCCCAAACAAATTCTACGTGATAATCAAACTCATTCCATGCTCTTGTCAGCATGTCCGGTGTTACGGTTTGGATGGCGTTCGTAACTCTCGATCATCACCTTTAGTAGCAAAAGATTGTGCAGCAAGTATTTAGGTTGGCAACACTGACCACCTGAGTGTAAGAACTAGTCTAAAATGTAATTGGTGATGGTGGTTGTGTGTGTACACTTGTCCACTTTAATAAAGTGTAAATAGCTGGTATACAGATGGCAATGGACATTGCAACTCTCCCAAATTTGTGACTTTATTGGTCCAATAAGACTTTGTACCATAATGAGCTGATAACAAAAATTACGAAATGTGAACATTTTGAATCAATGTTTAAATGTTTACATTTCAACAATGAGGATCTCGCAGTAGAGAGGGATAGTTTATTCAAAATCAGACATAAAGTTAAATTGTTCTGCAAAACATTCAAAATGCTGACTCCAGAGGAAGAAATTATAGACAAAATGATGGTGCCATTGAGGGGAACACTATTTGTTCCTTCAGTACATTCCAACAAAGCTCCACAAATATGGTGTAAAATTGTACAAAATTTGTACACCAGAAGACTATACACGTAACATCAAAATATATTCCGGAAAGGAGAGAGATGTGGTAACCAACAAAAATTGTGTTCATAGTCACCAAGTAGTAAAGGAACTCGTGTCTGGATTGATAAATAGGCAAATATTGTACACAGAGAATTTTGATTCAAATGTTAAATTAACTGAAACAATGTTGCAGGTAAAAACATCTCTGTGGGACACTGACGGTAAATAGGAAAGTAAACCCCAAAACAGATTGCAAGAAAAAACAAAACAGAGATATATGGAGAACAGACTAAGGATGAATAAAATTAATTAAATGGACAGATAAAAGGCCTGTACTCATGGTGACAAGTGTTCCCTCTCATACAGATCAGCTGATACAAACCGGAAAGAAAAAGAAGGTTGGTGAAGATGTTATGAAATCTGCTGTTATAATTGCTTACAATAAAGCTAAGAAGAGAGTAGATATTTCTGACCAGATGTCGTCATGTTACACAACTCTGCGCAAGACAATAAAATGGTACACAAAGGCAATGTTTGAAATTATGTTTGGTATTTGCATTGTAAATTCATGATGTGTATAACGAAGTATGAAAGTGCTACAAACACAGGGATGTTGGAGTATCAAGAAAATTTTATATATTCTCTTTTAGAACCTAGGACTCGTAATTCACAAGTTACACTAGATGAAAGTGGTGTAAGTGAAAGAGGCCAGGAGACACTTTGTCCACAAACTGCGCAACAAAAAAAGATGAAGACCCACAAAAGGCATGAATTAGTTGTGAAGGTCCAGCAAGAGAAAACAGAAAACGTTGTGCATGTTATAAAAACATGCAAAAAGTAAAGGTTGTAACAGAAGCAAGGAAAAAACCAAATGAGTTTGCACATATTGTAAAGACTGTAAAGGACATCCTACCTTGTGTATTCCATGTTTCAATGAAGTACATAGACAAACTATTAAAAAGTAACTTAGGTCCTAGTTCACAGATAGGCTATCTGGTAGGCCAAATAGTATATGCCTTTATAACATGATTCAGGTAATAGTATTTTGTATTCTCTTGATTTTAGAATAGATGCTGATGTAAATCAGGAATATTAGTGTGATGAAAAAGTGGATTGCGACTGGTGTTGATAAACACTGTTATCATTTTTATGAATGTCCCATGTTTACCATAGTTACAAGATGTTGACGAAATTACAATTATTGGCGAACATTATATTTTTGTAAATTAATAATTATTTTCATAATTTTTTTTACTTTGAAATTGATATTATAATTATTATTATTCAAGAATGTCTGTTTTTTATTTATAAATATTAAACAATTGTTACTCTCAATTCAAACTGATTTGAGTTGTGTACCTATGCAAAATTGGTGCCACACCATTATCAAGAAGGAATTGTCACATTCAGACGTGAGTCCACCACAGGTTGTGTACACTTTTCCTAGAAGGTGTACCTGTAATATAACAGTCTTACAATATAAACTACTACTGTGCTACACAGCCTTCAGTTAGGAATGCCATGTGCTACTACCGGTGGTACATGCCATCCAGGAAGAAATGCGGCGATGTACCACCAGTGGCGCACAAAGTCATTAATATGTTAAGTTAATTTCAAAATAAATTAATCACACGGGGTATGTGCCAATGCACTATCATGTGTAAAAAAAAAAAACAATAATGAATAACAAAAGTATATTACGGCAATTAAATTGTGATGTTTAACCAGGACGGATTACAATGCCCCTGTATATTTAAACAATGTAAGCCTTGGGAAAGTAAAATATACAGTTTTCAAACCTCCCTGAAATTATCTTTTAAACAGCAGTTATTCTTAATAATTACCACANGGGAAAGTAAAATATACAGTTTTCAAACCTCCCTGAAATTATCTTTTAAACAGCAGTTATTCTTAATAATTACCACAGATGATACTGTAGTAAATGAATACATTACATATTCACACATTTACAAAAGTAGGTTTACTAATCACACTGTTTACAAAAACTGTTTTAACCAAGGGCTTCAAGTTAGACATGGTGTATTCCATATCTGTGAGGTCACACCATCTATTTTGAAATGTCTGCCTGGATATCTCGAAAAAGGTTACAAGATAACATTATATGTTAATTAAATGTGTTGATTCATGATTTTTATTAAAAAATAGTTTACAGCTTAGTGTAAGAAAATTTTATGCAAATATAACGTGGCAATCCCCATATATTTGTCAAGCGTGTAAGATCTCCGTTACACAAAATTACTTACTATTCACCTATTTTTTACTTAATCACAAGTATGGTAATTATTGTTACAAGATGCCAGAGAGGCATATCAAAGTTCGTGAGGAATGGAGGTCTTAATAAAAAAAAAAAATATATATATTTGATTTGATTTTTTAATTTATTCAAACAGCTATTATTTACAACATTAAACTATCTCCAGTATTACTCTTGTTATTCTCAGTGAGCGCAATACTTAATGTCTATCTCAATTCTAATTGAAGTCCTTATTGCTGTCTTTATATTGGTTACAGTCAGTTCATGCTCATTTTTTAAACTTATTCAATCTATCTATTGCTATAATTCTAAATTTCTTACACTCACGTATCCAGTTCAAAAGTCCTGCCCATCAGTCTCACTTTCCAATATACCAATGCTCACAGTCCCTAGACTTCAATCCCACTTTTCACTCTCTCTACCGCTTGACGCTTTGCTAGCTCTTCGTTTCGCTGGTCTATCGCTTAACGTCGTTGCACAACCCTCCAAACTCTCAAAAGCTGTCAGCTTGGAGCAGCTTAAGTAATATCACTGGCCTAGCCTAGAAGGTTCCTTGCATCCCGATACTTGCTGAGAGGCAAGGGCATTAACCAGAAGATTCTTTCAAATATAAACTCCAAACTCATTTGCGTGGGACTGGTCAAGGGAAGCAATGCAAAGCAGTGAGCTCGTCACATTATTAAGAGTGAGCGAGTGAAGAGATTTGGGCGCCTCTTAACAGTGAGGTTTTGAGAGCCGAGGAGGGTGATTGAGGTGAGTATGGAGCAGCGCCGAGATGAAAGGGCGGGAGAAACGGGAGATCCCAGAGTAAACCCGCTGATCAGTGGTATTGTCCGGCACGATTCTCACATGCAAAAATCTGGGAGTGACCCGGCCGAGGATTGAACCCAGTTTGCCTTGGTGGGAGGCGAGCAGGCAGACCGCTCAGCCGCAGTGGCCCTACATTATTAAGAATCACTACTTTTTTGAAGGGAGCGTTCTAGAGGTATAACAACTGTATACTTGGCTTCTGCAAGGCTTGCCTTGTTGAAATTTACGAGAGCATTGTAATACGTCCCATGGAAATAGTATAAAAAAATATATATCTTATGAGGAATTCCAAAGTTTTGTATAAGTGTATCATCACAATATCATATTCACGATATATTTATACTACAATGAAGGAGTGAAGGAAACAAATGGGGATCAACAGTTTGCTATGAATTTTAACATGTCCATATAACACTCAGTTGACCATAATTGTTAAGAATCGCAACTTTTATGAAAAAAAATTCTTGGAAAATGGTTTAAATCAACATTNACTCAGTTGACCATAATTGTTAAGAATCGCAACTTTTATGAAAAAAAATTCTTGGAAAATGGTTTAAATCAACATCATTAATCACAAAGAAAATGAATTTGTTTGGGCATCATGATATTCGCAGTACATACTGCCAAACGTGACGGTGGGGAGGATTATGAAGATTGGGGAACTTGTGGGGTAAAATACATAATTATNACTCAGTTGACCATAATTGTTAAGAATCGCAACTTTTATGAAAAAAAATTCTTGGAAAATGGTTTAAATCAACATTATTAATCACAAAGAAAATGAATTTGTTTGGGCATCATGATATTCACNAATGAATTTGTTTGGGCATCATGATATTCACAGTACATACTGCCAAACGTGACGGTGGGGAGGATTATGAAGATTGGGGAACTTGTGGGGTAAAATACATAATTATGTATCTTTTATGTAAACAAATTTGGTTTCCTGCCCTAAATGCAGGAAGACCTAACCTAACTTCATGTAATTTCACTATTGTTGAATCACAATAGGGTGTGTGTGTGTGTGCTGTCATAGGTTAGCTCAAAATCACAAACAGTTTTTCTTTTTACAATAAACTCCAAGCTTCGCGGATGCACGAGCGCTTCGTGCGTGATACCTACAAAAAACAGCTGACGTGCCTTGAATGACTGTTTTGAGGGATTTACTCCCCTGCTGGTGCTGAGACTCTGGCTCAGTGCATAATGTTTGGCTATGCTTGAACAGTATTTTTCATTGCGAGGGGGCTACGCTTGAATGTCATTTATACAGGATCATGGTAAAAACTTCAACGTATCGTGAAGTTACGTTTAATTTTGTTAGGTCTTCTGTATTTGACATGGCTAGGCGGCAGCAGTGCAGTGTGTAAGCCCTTCAATTCCCACATTAATATGAAATTCTACACAGTAAAATTTACTACACTTACTTTCCACGCAAAAACTAGACTATAAATTACGTTACTGACACATGTAAGCAGCAAATATAACTCCTTGGTGATGTAGTGCTTATAACATACGTATAGGACACGTAAACTTCTATTCAATTTGTCTAAACTCTACAAACATATATTTTCACACAATAATTGGATTTAAGGCGTCAAATGGAAACAATTGCAATGAAACATGCTTAATAGCACTCGTAAATCACATTTTTTCACATGGTCAAATTCACACGATAAACTGACTGAACTTCTGCACACTCCCAGCATACAACCGTCAAGTGAAATAGGTACAAATGAAACTGGATTACCAAAATCAATGCACATTTGTTTCTTGTGTGAATGCATTGTTGTTCAATAATTTACCATGGCGATACACATAAACCGCAGCACATAAACAAAGCCTGCGAACGCCTTTTTGTATGATATACTGTAGATATATATATATTTTTTCTAGTTCTACGTTACGTAGTACAATCCTCTCATGAATATAAACAAGGTAAGCCTTGCAAAATTCAACAGGATTAAATGATATTCCAACACTGCTTTGTTACAGTTTTTTATACATGTAGGTCTTTAGCTCATCTGCACAATTATACCCTGTGAATCACATTTTGTGAATTAAGGTTTGGTTTCCAAAGGTATTCTCACATTTAACACAGTTCAGCAGCCCGATTGAAAAATATTTTACATTAATTTTACGTGTTTTATCGCAAAAATACCCCGATCTTCATAGCCCTCCTCACTATCACATTAAATGGTATACACTGCAAATTAAGTGATCCCCATGAAATTTGTAATAAATGCGATTAGTAATGTACATATAAACCATTTTCAGGTATTATTTAGCCATTTTTCGGAAAACCCCTGATTCTTAATAATTACCAAAACCACTTCTGTCCAAAATTATTTCTTAACATTACAGTGCATCTTTTTTAATGTGCCCTAATGAACTGTCCATAGTCAGTTCAAATACTCTAACATTGTGATATGCTAAATAGTAAAAAAAAGAGACAATCCTGAACTCTCAAAACTCCTTAAATTCTGCACATCATTCGGATATAAATACATGTTCACATTAAAAAAGAACCATGCACACGCACACCACCACTCCACTCACCATGGACATGTTCCAAATTCTGCAGGTATACTAACCGAAAAAGTAACACAATTGCTATAGGAATGTGTACTTTTGTTTCCCTTTTGTTCAGGATAGTTTGGCATTATTGGACATAAAGGAACATGGGATATGCTGTAAAGGGAATCGATTTATAGCTGCTACAAGGTAGCATTTCTCGTACATAATCCACTGAAATTTATACTAGACAATACGAGATTTCAGCTTGGTAAACTTAACAAAAACCAAATATAGACCTTTCACACAGCTCGAACTGAGAATTCATTCAGAATTGCATGACGACACCTAATTTGTAAGTATAGCTGATCCATGACCATACTTGGGATTAACAATTATAAAATTAACGATTAAAATTAATCATTTAAGAATTGTGTACTTTTTAACTTATAAGTTAACTTTAAAACTAGTAAACTTTTAATAGTTAAAATGTCCTGTTAACGATTAAAACTAACGTTAGTTTACTTTGCAATCATCTGGAGGCCGAAGGTAATGAATTAAATGCAAATCCCATTATTATCTTGACAAACTTCTTAATAATAGGGAACGTATTTGACGGCCGACGAGTTGCACACTACAATATAAAGATTGGTACACTAACGTTATCAGGGTTGCTACAGGTATCAAAAACCAGGAAAAGTCAGAGAATTAAAAATGTTCAGGGATTTTTGGGAAAAGTCAGGTAAAAAAGGAAACATTTCTGGAAAATTTTAATTCCTTCCTAGTTTGTTTTAAGTCTTGCCAAAGCCGCATGTTCAGAGGCTTATAAAATAAAAACAAAACTACATAGGTTAATAGGAACTAATACACTTTATTTGCAAGACAAAGTAGTGTAAAGTAATATTAGAAGGTCCAGGTGTATTGTACTAAATTTTTTCCTATAAGCCTTCAAACATTGGGCTTTGTTCACACAGGTGATTCAAAGTCGCATGATCCAAGTTTTATAAAATAAAAGCTAAGATACGTAAGTTAATAGGTCCTACCACACTTTATTTGCAAGACAGAGTAGTGTAAAGCAATATTAAAAGGTCCGGGGGACTTATCCAAAAGTTTTCTCTACAAGCCTTCAAAACACCGGACTTTGCTCACACAGATGCTACGATTTATGTAAAATAATTGGGGGCGCATCCCCTAGACCTTTCAATATTATTTTGCACTACATTTTCTTGCGAATAAAGTGTGGTAGGTCCTATTATTGCTTACAGCAATGGCTTTGCCAGAAAGCAGTATTAACATAGTGTAAAGACAATTACCTACATAACTAAATATTTTCATATAGGTATTTTTTTTGGTTAATTTTTTTAATAGTTAAAGGTTTTACATTAATCATATTTTTATACTTAGCTTTATTAACAACAAAACTTAACTAGAAAAGAAATTGGCGACTGATGCAATCCATGAAGAGATTAGGAAGATCTGTGGTGCTGACAGCTACTTGTAGTAACCCAATTTTTAGTGTTGTGTCCTCCAATGCATTGAAAATTAACATAGGCCTATTTATCATGCTCAAATGGTTTTCAAAATTTTTTTTCATTTCATGTCCTTGAAAAATTTGAGATTGGTTTTTATTGTGTTCTCTGCATAATGTGAAGCCTGTAAGAAGTGATGTGAAATTTCATTATATTATTTTTCAACCAAGGATCATTAACTGATGCTGGAAGTTTTATCAAAGGTAGGCCTATCTATACATTTCTTGAAATGAATTAATGTTGTGAATATTGTCTTGGTTACCTAGGCAGTATTTGTGGCACATAAGATTTTGGTTTCCTGTATTTATCCATTTTTCAATAGTGCTGCGCATGGGATTTAATTTTTTAGTGTCAGTGTTAGCATGCTTATTAGATGGGAAAGCCAGGGAAATTTGTTTTGAAAATCTGGAAAACAGGGAATTTTCAGTTAATCCCTATAGCAACCCTGGTTATGTGTTGAATTGAAGAACATCAAAAGTCACAAGCAACGCGAATGTGAGGTAGGCAAGACGCCACCGATGTGATCTATCGATACAATATCTCACTAAGTAAAAATCACGTTTGCACAGTTGATCGTCAGCATGCACATTTAGATTGTTTTTGTAGTCACTGCACTAGTCTGGTTTTGTGCTAAGTTATACTATAAGAGTTTATTTTAGAAGCTTTATTTCAAATGGTTTTGTAGAAGATTGGGTCATTGTTCCGTATTGCGTACCCTTATGGTAAAAACATAGTAAAACCACAAGTGCAGTATCGAATATCCATTCAAATTGTTTCCTTTACAAGTTTGGCGTATTCAAGTTCAAGCCAATTGTTCCATTCAATGTATCCAAGTATAATTTTTCTTTAAAATCAAAAGTTTTCAATTAGAAAACATACAATGGTGTGTGCGGGGTGTAAAATCACAATGTTGAACTCTCGGAAGATAATTTATTTATTTCTCGCCGGACGTAAATACATTTCTCATCGAGCACAACATCCTCAAACCGTCGATACGATGTGGACGATGCAGTGAAGGTGAAGCCAGGCTCGTGGACAATCGAGGTTTGTTTTACTGGTGTCGACAGCGCACAGAGAATGGCACTAAATGTAATTTTAAAGTGTCAGCGAAACAGGGCAGTTTTGTGGGAGATTCGAATTTGTCACCGGGCAAGATCATTGAGATGTGTTTATTTTGGTGTCTGATCAAGTATCCCCGACAGCAGACTATAATAAACGAACTTCAGTGCTCGGGCAAGACAGTCGTCATCNTGTTTTACTGGTGTCGACAGCGCACAGAGAATGGCACTAAATGTAATTTTAAAGTGTCAGCGAAACAGGGCAGTTTCGTGGGAGATTCGAATTTGTCACCGGGCAAGATCATTGAGATGTGTTTATTTTGGTGCCTGATCAAGTATCCCCGACAGCAGACTATAATAAAAGAACTTCAGTGCTCGGGCAAGACAGTCGTCATCTGGTCGAATTTCTGCCGCCAAGTGTGCATAGACTGGGTGTTAACTTACAGGAAACGAATCGGCGGGCCTGACAAAATAGTTGAGATAGACGAATCAAAATTGGGTAGGCGCAAAAACCGCAAGGGACGTAAAGTTTACGGCCAGTGGGTTTACGGCGGTGTGGAGAGAGGTGATCATACAAAGTTCTTCCTGGTGCCGGTGGAAAAGAGGAACGCAGCGACATTAGTGAAATGCATTCGTGACTGGATAGTGCCAGGCGCAATGATAATTTCAGACTGTTGGCGAGGTTACAGCAACTTGGACATACACGGCTATCATCACATGCAAGAANGACTGGATAGTGCCAGGCGCAATGATAATTTCAGACTGTTGGCGAGGTTACAGCAACTTGGACATACACGGCTATCGTCGCATGTAAGTANCAAGAAAATCACCGGAGGGAGTTTGTGTGCAGTGAAAAGAGTGGATTAGTAAACACCAGAAACAAATCAAAGTTGAGGCAGGGCGAGACTTTAAGAGTGTACACGAAAAACATCAAACGAAGTTGGTGTTCAGTTAGATACAGCATCCCGTGTTTTGGTAGACGGAAAAAGTCGTGGGTCGGCTACTTGACAGAAAACATTTGGAAAAAAAAACCACCAGTATGGGCAACGACTTCACTCTTTACTGATCCATGCAGCCGCCATGCACGAGGGGCCTCGGAAGGAAGGCGACAACCTCGGTGAAGGCAGTTCTCTTTTCGATCGGTAAAACTAACTGTTTGCATTTGTAGGAAAAAAATTAATGGATAAATGAAAAGTACTTTATTTTTTTCATTTTGAGATACAGACAAGTGAAAAAAAAAGGGGGCCTGAGTAGTTGTTTGTGTCAATTTAAAGTGTTGAATGGCTTGTTATTTGCACCAGTTTATGACCTTTGACCTTGTGTTTGGTAGTAAGAGGGAGGTCCGTTTTGGTACTCCCTTGCCGATATATATCTTCTCTATAACAACACGAAAGAGCCTGGTTAAAAAAACCAAGTATAAATGAATTAGTTGGTTTAGTTTTCATGTTTTAAAGTGTTTGAATTTAGGATTGAATACGTAATAGGGAATTTTTAGCAACAATTAACTCTCCGCACTGGGATAGGCCCCAAGAAACTAATGGGAAAAAATTACCAATTTCCAGTAAACATTTTAAAAGTGTTGAATGGCTTGTTATTTGCATCAGTTTATGACCTTTGACCTTGTGTTTGGTAGTAAGAGGAAGGTCCATTTTGGACCTCCCTTGCCAATATATATTGTCTCTATAACAACACGAAAGAGCCATCTCACAACTCATGATTACTAGTTGTTTAGAGTTTAAAGTGACTTGATATTATAGGCATAAATAATACNTGTTTGTGTCAATTTAAAGTGTTGAATGGCTTGTTATTTGCACCAGTTTATGACCTTTTACCTTGTGTTTGGTAGTAAGAGGGAGGTCCGTTTTGGTACTCCCTTGCCAATATATATCTTCTCTATAACAACACGAAAGAGCCTGGTTAAAAAAACCAAGTATAAATGAATTAGTTGGTTTAGTTTTCATGTTTTAAAGTGTTTGAATTTAGGATTGAATACGTAATAGGGAATTTTTAGCAACAATTAACTCTCCGCACTGGGATAGGCCCCAAGAAACTAATGGGAAAAAATTACCAATTTCCAGTAAACATTTTAAAAGTGTTGAATGGCTTGTTATTTGCATCAGTTTATGACCTTTGACCTTGTGTTTGGTAGTAAGAGGAAGGTCCATTTTGGACCTCCCTTGCCAATATATATTGTCTCTATAACAACACGAAAGAGCCATCTCACAACTCATGATTACTAGTTGTTTAGAGTTTAAAGTGACTTGATATTATAGGCATAAATAATACACCCGTGAAAGCATTAATGTTTCCATAAATTACTCACTTTCTTGATAACTTTTTTTTTGAATTTAAGATAGTTGTTATTCTGGATACGCAATAGGAAATATTAAGCAAAAAGTCACTTCTTACTAGAATACGTTCCAGGAAATAAATGGGAAAAGTTACCGATCGTTCCAGTTTTGGTTTGGAAACACCATGGAAAACAATTTGGTGTTTGTCAAAAATTTTTCTATAGGGAATTGGATATGTGGGTCGGAACAAATGAGGTTCGATACTAATTTCCACCTTTCAATTTGGATATGCAAACCAAACACTTTTCGATGCCAGTCGTTTTTCACGTGGATACGCAAAGAGAAACTTTTGATAAAAACCCGGTAATTACAGGCAGGTTAAATACGCAAGGAGAAATTTTACAATAAAAAAAAAATTTTTTTTTTGTTTTAATTGGATATGAAATAGGTGACTTTTTATGTGGGTTTTGCCGTATCATTGGATACACAATGTAGTGTTTTTTTAATGATTTGGATATACGCAATACGGAATAATCACTGAAGATTGTTAATTTATAATTTTGATAAGTAGGCCTATCTGATTTGGCATCCAGGAACCAGGTTGTGGTAATTTTTTTGTTACTGTAAATTGTTATTTTTTTATAATGTTTTGAATAAACATTGACGAAATATTTTTTTTTGAGACTTTACTTTAAGTATAAAATTTTTGTTGTTCTGTAACTTTTAACTTTCATCAGTTAATTTTGTTTTAACTTAAACTTTAATCAGTTAATTTGCATAGATTTAACTTCTAACTTTAACCAGTTAGATTATTTTGTTAACTTTCCCAAGTATGTCCATGATCCCCGAACCACTCAACTTGCATCCTCTCCAGGTGTAATTCACAAATTATTTCTACTGTTGAAATGAGGAGCCGCTACAAGTGAATGCTACACCCCTCTGCACACTGGCAGGCATGCTTCACTGCATCTAGAACGGAACAGTTCCTATTATGGTAAAATGGTACNAACTTTCATCAGTTAATTTTGTTTTAACTTAAACTTTAATCAGTTAATTTGCATAGATTTAACTTCTAACTTTAATCAGTTAACTTTTTCTTATTCTAACTTTAACCAGTTAGATTATTTTGTTAACTTTCCCAAGTATGTCCATGATCCCCGAACCACTCAACTTGCATCCTCTCCAGGTGTAATTCACAAATTATTTCTACTGTTGAAATGAGGAGCCGCTACAAGTGAATGTTACACCCCTCTGCACACTGGCAGGCATGCTTCACTGCATCTAGAACGGAACAGTTCCTATTATGGTAAAATGGTACTTTGGCGCTGTTTGTTCACAACACACAAAATCACAAATTACCTTGAATGTAAACAAATATGCCTACATGCTTAGTTTAAAGGATAAATTCCTGCAAACTAAGGATATGTTTGAATTGACAATTTAGTATATTAGTATTTGGTAGCGTTCAATTCGGACACCATCGATAGTCACGCGTTGAAAGATGGTTGTGATTTGGTAATTTAATATTTTAGTAAGTTTCATTACATACTAAAAACTAAATATTAAATGACCAAATACATCATCATTTTAGTATACTAATTCTGGTCATGTGACCTTTTAGTAAACTTAAAGTGACAATTCAGACTTGGCCTAAATATTCTAAAAGAAATTTACCCCACCAAGTATTAGACTGCACACAAACAGAAATGAAGCATTTTGGTTTAAGCCGTAAACACAGTTTGCAGAAATTTTTTACAATTTTCAGAACAGTTGCTAAAGGGTATTTCCATCCAAATTGAAAACAAAAAAAGAAAATCTTAATTTTAGATTAACCTGAATTGTTTTATACCAAATGAAAGGTTCAGATTTGTACTTTATTATAAAAAATACAAAATTTATATATTTTATGTTAGCAAAATATTTGATAGCACTGAGTGCATTCATTTCATGTAAGTAAAAAAAAAAAAATGCAAGAAAATTTAAGTTTAAAAAAATATATTTTTTTTTTAAAAACATGTTTGGNTTTTTTAAAAACATGTTTGGAGTCAAAATACTTGTTTAATTCACCAAGAACAGGGGTTTTTAATAACACATACTTGGATTATTTTTAATAGGGTCAAGATTACAAATTCTTGCACAGTGGTCTTAATGTTAAGCCCGTAATATATTTTATAAAAAAGTTTGCATAGCACTTGTACTTAGTACTATATTACAATAATATTTGTGCTGCTCTTTTGGTTCATGCTGGGATACATCCATGTATTCTTACTTTTAATTTACTTAACTTTGTTCTTGCAAAAAAACAGTGTTATAGATGTAACATATTTTACCGCTTCGTTTTTAATTGAAGTCACAGGGATATTTACATTCCACAAAAGGAAGATGTTTTATTGTCTATGTTGACAAACCTGATTTACAGGGATGTTTAAATTCTATTGAAGGAAGATTTTGCCCATCTATGTTGGCAGAAATGTTTTTAATATGAATTGTAGGGAAGAGAGCAGATCCGTTTGGTGCTCAGTTCAAGTTTTGTGTTTCCTGAGAGTGAATCTTGTGTTTGATTTCATCTGTGCACTATAAAAAGAGGTAATTTAGTTTTAAAATGTTATCAAAGAATGTTGTATTAATACTGTCAGAATGAATTAAGCCCCATCCAGAATGGGCAGTTGGATATTAATGCAGTTATAGGCCTATCTGCTGCACACAAAAGAAGCCATATTTAATATAAAAAACAAAGAAAATAATGAACTTTTGATTTATTTACATGCAATATTACTGGGAAATATACACATTTTATGTTCCCATAATTATATGATATTTTTGCAACGAATTTACAATTTGAACAACACAAACATAACCTAAAATGAATTCTCCTGGAAAGTGTTCTCAGTATTCATTACTTTTGACGCTTCTTTCCACTAGAAAAATTATTACATTATGTCTAGTTCAACCACCACACTACAACTGCTCATTGTGAAAAGTGTTCGGTCGACTGCAGGCTGCCAACTACCACCAACTGTGGGCCGCGAACTGCCGACTGTTCATTCTGGACATGGCCTGGTTTAATTTAATAAAACCTGTGTTAGGTTAAGCATTTGTTTACTTACAGAATTAAGAAGCCTACAAAAAAATGGCACCAGAAAAGAACGTGTAAGAAAGCATTGTCAAAACCAAACCGAGTAGCAAAAAGCTGCTGCTAGGGAAAAAAGTTAAATTAAGGAACAAAGCAGCTCTCCAAAAAATGTCTCTTAGCGAAAGAAGAGTCAGTCAAATTTTCCAGAAGAGTAAGAAAACAGCATAACATTAAAAAGGTCAACATTCCAACCCATAATCGCCAATAAAGGTTTATAAATCCCTTCAGGCCCTGGGAAAAGCAGTTGCCAAAGTGCAAAGGTCACTTCCTAAAAGTCCTACGAAAGAGAGAGTAGTATTAGCAAAATTTGCCAAAAGTCATGGATTTTTAGTGAAAAATCCATAATGTCCAAATGTTTTATCTGACACAGCAAGAAATTTCGTAACAGGTTACTATGAGCATCATTACACATCTTATCAAGCACCAGGTAGAAAAGACAGCGTCACTGCAAGAGTTGGGCAGCATAAAAGAATATTACAAAAGTATCTTAACATGAATGTGTCAGAAGTATATAAAAGCTTTGGAAACAGAGTATCCTGAAATTAAGATTGAATTGTCAACTTTTGTTTTTCTTTGGCCACAACATATGCTGCTTTCATCACAGACGCCATGTCAATGTTGACTTTCTTCTCAGTGCCATAAACAAATATGTTGATAGTTTTCCAGAAAAATGCAATCGGGTCATTCCATATGAAACCATAAGATTTAAAAAAAAATGGAAGATGCACCATTTTTGATTTTGGTAAAAAATTTTTCCTAGGTTACCCTATCCTCAAGATGAAAGAAAAACATTAATTTAGATTTTTACCTACAGCAAGTGGATGATTGAAACCCTTTTTCACACAAACAGCAAGCAAATTTCACAGATTACCGAGGTTTACGAAACTAGCCGTAATTTTTTTAATAAGTCACCTATTGTGGAGTATTCAGTGTCATTTAAAAGATTACATAAGATACTATTACACTATATATTTATATTACAAAATACATTTTCAAGATGGTGGCCATCTGCTTTTAGCATTCATATGACTGTTTTACCTCACTTTATGTCCCACCCTGCTCCACCAAACTTGCAGTTAGAGATCTGACCTTTTGTGAGCTCAGTGTCTACATGTAGAACAGTGTGCAACATCAAAGTTTTCTGGAGCGCTCTGGGTACAATGCTGCGTCAATGTAAGTAGTTAGTGTGGATCAACGTGATTTTTTGAACAGAGATAGTTGGAGGGCCGGGAAGTGACATAGACTACTTTTTATCCGGAGAAAATATCTCATTCCCTTGGGGAAATTCTTATCGGAAAATGAAAAGTACACAAACGGAATAACAATGCAACGTCGCAACAGATTGACGTAATTTCTTGCACAAAAATAATTGGAGGGCTGAAAGGTTATATTGGCTACTTTTTATCACAAGAAAATACCTCAAAAAATTTACAAACTGTAATGGTGAATCAAGTTGGAAAAAAGTTTGCCATCAGCGTGTTCTCTTGCAATACGCTGTCTAAACTGTTAAAGATGGAACAATATCATGCAGTAAAGAATTGTGTAGAATAAACAGATCTAAGAAAAAACTCTGTGGTAGCAAGTATCTATCTATAACAGAGAAATACTAATAACTATTTTTACCATTAAATTCACCGATATGTTGAGTTTTATAATATGTATAGAGTATAGAAGATTCAGAATAAGTAAAATTCAATTTCATTTCACGAGCAGAGCCGCAGGCACAGCTAGTTTGTTAATAAGTAGACCACAGGATAAATAAAGTAGTCATTATATTAAATTTAACCGCTCAAAATGCTGTGACCGTCAAAATTTATTCTTCAAAACTTGCATTACAGCTAGACAACAAATACAGTCCAATCAGTCGTCGAGTGACTTTTCAAATTCATGTCCCTGCAGAGAATTGAACCGAAGCCACCTGATCGCAATAGTGTACTGTCTTGTGAGATGAGGCTGGTAATTTAGAAAGAGAAAAGATTTTTTAATCTTTATATTTCTTTTGTATAGGCCTAGTGTTGAAAATATATAGTTTTTGATGTATTCGCTAGACTCAATGCCTGATAATTAACCTTCAGTAAAAAACCTCTAAAATTATGAGCCCATTACATGAAAACGAGGCCACTCAGAATAATAAGGAAAACTTCATATAAAATTATTTTCTATTTTTGAAAAGATTTTACTTCTCATTAATCTCTTTAAAAAAAAAACTTTTAGGCTTCTTACTTTTTACGTTGCAATTTTTCAGAAATTGTGCACAAACGTTTAGTATATATTTTTTTCATACATTATTTTAGGTTATTTTTAAAAAATAACCTGTCTGTGATGACAAGGAAGAAACTGTGCTTCAATTTCCACAATATGAAATTATTTGGATAAACTGCTTTAGAGCAACGTAAAGATACGTTTAAGAGGATTTTCAAGCACTTCTTATATAATTTCCTTTCGCCGGCTGTTCTTCCAGTACTGAAAAACATCCACTATAAACGCTTGGCAACACTTGGGGTAGGCCAGGTCTGTGGCTGCGCTTGCTTGCCGCTGATGGAGCATGGTATGCACTTTTCTGGCACGTTTCTCAACTAGAATTTTGCTTTCGCCCTACATAACCGGAGTATTTTGAGCACTGTGTTGAAATTACTGCTGAAATGCTAATTACCAAAGCATAGTATTTAAGAGTAAACTTGGCATAATAAGCCTATGTTAAATTATTTAGATTAAAATACTCTGCATCCTAGAAAAACCGTATTTTAAAGAGTATTTTGTAACTAGTCAAAGCATACATCTGTTATTAATGTCATAAAAAACAGTTCCCATCAATAAAACATTATTTCCAACATACAATTCTAAAGTATAACTATTATGTGTATAACACATGAAGCCAAAAAATTTAGCACAATAATCAAGTGAAAAGCATTTTTAAGAAAGTGCTTTTGCTGATCTCATATTTAAATGTTAATAATTGTTTGAGGGAGTGAATTGTACTATTTAGCTGCAAAAATGAGGTCTCCTTTAGGCTGTAGCAGATGAAAAACTTCCAACTAATAAACAGATGATTTATCACCAATCAAGTACACAAAATTTTTTTATTAAGTAGTCAACTGCCAAATTAATGTGGAGGTACCAACGTTCATATCACCTCCTCCACAGTTGACCCTACCTTGCCTAATGTCTGATTCCCAATCCCTTGAAAGGGGCAGGCTTCG
This sequence comes from Clitarchus hookeri, assembly GCA_002778355.1. NCBI lineage: Eukaryota > Metazoa > Arthropoda > Insecta > Phasmatodea > Phasmatidae > Clitarchus > Clitarchus hookeri. The sequence goes on from NQII01000655.1 coordinate 573,576, forward strand.
TTGTTTTGTTAGGTTTATTATCAGACATTTAGTAATGTATTAGAGATTAATGAGTTAGGTGTATGAGAACATGTTAGCTTTTAAGATTTCCATCACAGTTTTGCATTAGTTTTAAGTAGCATATAATCATATTCCATACCAGTTATAATCTTGTGTCAAGGCCAAGAATGTAGAAAATGTGTGTAATTATAAGGCAATTGTGAGTGACTGGGGATATTGACTGTTACCCTGGAGCCCTATGTGCATGACCTGAAAGAGTGGGACGGCAGCTGTATTCGCCAGTCAAGTGTCGGAGACTACCAGTGAGCAGTGCTTCTCAACAACACTGTTGTGCTGCACACATTCCATGAAAACTAAGACACGTTATTACGAGACATACAACATAGAGTTTGGATTGCATTAGTAGGATTGAAATGTGGTAAGAAAAATTAAGGACTTGTTGATAGGATTACGAGTTATTGTTATGAGTAGTGTTACGGTAACTATTGTAGTTAAAGAAAGGCAAAATTTTTTATCTTCTTATGACTCTGGGGAGACTGTGGCTGAGCAGTTAGTCTGCTCGCCTCCCACCAAGGTGAACCGGGTTCAAATCACCGGCCGGGTCACTCCCGGTTTTTCGTATGTGGGAATTGTCCCGGATGGTGCTGCTGGTCGGCGGGTTTTCTCGGAGATCTCCCATTTCCCCCACCCTTTCATTCTGGTGCTGCTCCATACTCACCTCAATCACCCTCATCGGCTCTCAAGACCTCGTTGTTAAGAGCCGTCCAAATCTCTTCACTCACTCTTCTTATGACTGCTGTAATATGGGGTACCTCAAACTTAAAGGTGAATATTGAGTCTTTGGGGAAAATTTAATCTATTCAGATATAACAGTGGCTGCTAACTCTTAGAAGCCCTAACCTTTTTAGAGAAAAATAAGTATAACATGTTAAAAAATAAAAGCCGGTAAAACTAAATTGTAATAACAATGCGTATTTCAAAATTACAGGGGTAGCTCACGAGGCCCGAGATCCATTGGGAGGGAGTAGTTATAACATTGGTGACTTTAGGCCAATTGGTTTGATGTTTATTTTCATTTAAATCCACCGTTTGGGCACCTTGTGGGCAGTATTCAGGAGCTGGGCCTCTCTGGGGCGATACCAGGAAGGCAGTTTGCTGTGGCGACCGGAGTGGCATGATTGTGAAACAACGGNCAGCTAGTGAACTTAGGTTGATAATTTGTAATGGCAGTCTGCAATATTTTCTTTTATTTGATTGTAAATTCAGGAAGTGTTATTTTTAAATTACTTGGATTATAATTATGATAATGATCACAGTTATCTGTAGTTAGAAGTGTGTAAAATGATGACGTGTTAATTTTACTTAAAATAAATGGGATAACAGATTATCACTCAGGACCTATTAACACTTTTATCACTCTTGAGGTTATACCACTTATAACCTGTAATAACTGTTAAGATCACTAAAATTACTCCTTGCTATAGAATCAAGCAAAATGTATAAATAGTTCAGTTAAGCCTTGTTGCGCAACATTAGTGAAGTCTAAATGTACGGGTCTGAATTCCAGGATTACCGAGTGAAGGGAGTAGAGGCAGTTTTTGGGAAAAACCATGACAAAGAGGGTTGCTACAGTACCTGCCCCCTACCTCACTCCATTATAATATACTGACTTTGGTCACAGCGTTGATGTAAAAGAAAAGTATACAAGTTAATATTGCTATGCGCTCGCTGATTTGCATCGCTTCCATTGAGCAGTCCCACATGAGCAAAGGAGTGAGTGAAGGATAGAGTAGTACAGTGAGAAATGCATAGCGATTTTAAAAGGCAAGCCACTGTAATAAGCCTATTGTGACTCGCGCGGTCCTGACGTTCAACGGGTTGAATTTCTGGGGTCACCTTTGAAATAATGTTCCGGTCATTGCTCTAACCTCTCTGTGAGACTTAAGGTGCTGGGAACCTTCTAGACCGGGCTAGCAAGACTACTTAAGCTATGACAGGCCCCTGAGCCGACAGTTTAGAGTTCGAAGGATTGTGTGACCATAAGTGACAGGCGTGGAAAGCCAAAGAGGGGACAAGCCAGCAGAGCGTCGAGTGGTGGCGAAAGTGACCAGTGAGAGTAAAGTCTGCAGACTGTGAGCATCGGTGCAGCGAAGAGAGACTGGCAGATGGGATTATTGAACTGGATGCGTGAGTGACAAGACATTTGGAATTATGGCAATGGACAAATTAAATATGTGTAAATAATGAGAGTGAATTAAGTGACCGTAATCATTATAGACATATTGATAATAACTTTAATTTTAATTGAGATAAACATTAAATATTGCACTTGCAGAGAATAACAAGGGTAATAGTGGAGATGGCTAGTTTAATGTTGTAAATAATATTTGTGTGAATAAATTAAAAATATTTCTTTTATTTTGATTAAGATCTCCATCCGTCATGAACTCGGATATGCCCCTCTGGTGTCTTGTAACAATATGTCTGTTCTTTTACCTGACAAGGATCAAACTATTCCCAGTGTTGAGCAGTTGAGACATGAGTTTGTGTTTGGCAGGTGTTTCTGTGGGTTAGTGTACTACTGCAGCTGCTTTAAGAGGGAGTCACCCCTCCAAAAAGGAAACAGTTATGGGTACCAGGTCCCCTGGTGCTACACAGGAGGCCTTAAATAAAACAGACTGCTGGATTTGCCACATTATATCAATATGATCAACAGCCAGGTGGTATAGTCTAGATGTCCATAACCTGGGCTCGAGACATGATATACCAATGGGAGGATAAAAGCCAGTACAAGGTCTTATACTTCCCCCATGCTGAGGGAGTAGCATCCCAGTGGTAATAAATGGCGGTGGTAGGCACAACCAGCAATGACAATAATACATAGTGATGTCCCATTTATCATAATGCACAAATCAGAAAATACAATTATGATAAAAAAATCTTTAAAAAAGGTATTTATGTGCTTTTAACATATATTTAGTGCACTACATACAGAATTAAAATTAAATCATTCTTAAATGCCATAAATATGAACACTATGGACAAGTCACATGATTTCTAAATGTGTTTATTATATGAGGATTCAGCAGTACAGTCTAGCTCAGCTAAGTGGGCAACAAAATTCATGGCAACATTAAAAAAAATGAAATACAAAAAAATTATAATTTGTTATAAAATCTAATAACACACAATCTTAGGTCACAAAAAATTCACCAGTTGTTAAAATATATACTATGATATATACTATGACATTTACTACAACCAGTTATGAAAACCACAAATCTAAGATTAAAAACTNGGTGTGGTGTCTGCCCTGCAAGCAGTAACTGAGCTTTGATGGCATCAACAATCCTATTGGTTGGGAGTGGGGGGGGGGCTTTTTCCATCTATGTTTTTAAGGTGTTGGTGACCTATGAAGTCAGTCAGTCGTGGATGAGATTTTAGTGTGAGACAGCTCAGAAATGGGCGGGGGTGAATATGGTGGCAGATTTACATGAATGAGACTATATGGTGTATTTGTGGGTGTGTTGGATGACCTGGCTAGCCTTGCAACATGGTTGGCACCACAGGCTGGGATAGCAACAGCACTGGACATTAGATAAGTATTCACTTTAGTTTTTTCTTATTTACCTACTCCAGCCTTAAGATTAATATTAGCTTCTAAGTTAGGATGGTGGCTGGTGCAGCCACCCCTTCTCCATCATGGATAAGAGGTGATGTAAGTGCAAGGTGCCTCCCCATAGCTGAATGAAGCAGCTAGTGAACTTAGGTTGATAATTTGTAATGGCAGTCTGCAATATTTTCTTTTATTTGATTGTAAATTCAGGACNCAGCTAGTGAACTTAGGTTGATAATTTGTAATGGCAGTCTGCAATATTTTCTTTTATTTGATTGTAAATTCAGGACGTGTTATTTTTAAATTACTTGGATTATAATTATGATAATGATCACAGTTATCTGTAGTTAGAAGTGTGTAAAATGATGACGTGTTAATTTTACTTAAAATAAATGGGATAACAGATTATCACTCAGGACCTATTACCACTTTTATCACTCTTGAGGTTATACCACTTATAACCTGTAATAACTGTTAAGATCACTAAAATTACTCCTTGCTATAGAATCAAGCAAAATGTATAAATAGTTCAGTTAAGCCTTGTTGCGCAACATTAGTGAAGTCTAAATGTACGGGTCTGAATTCCAGGATTACCGAGTGAAGGGAGTAGAGGCAGTTTTTGGGAAAAACCATGACAAAGAGGGTTGCTACAGTACCTGCCTCCTACCTCACTCCATTATAATATACTGACTTTGGTCACAGCGTTGATGTAAAAGAAAAGTATACAAGTTAATATTGCTATGCGCTCGCTGATTTGCATCGCTTCCATTGAGCAGTCCCACATGAGCAAAGGAGTGAGTGAAGGATAGAGTAGTACAGTGAGAAATGCATAGCGATTTTAAAAGGCAAGCCACTGTAATAAGCCTATTGTGACTCGCGCGGTCCTGACGTTCAACGGGTTGAATTTCTGGGGTCACCTTTGAAATAATGTTCCGGTCATTGCTCTAACCTCTCTGTGAGACTTAGGTGCTGGGAACCTTCTAGACCGGGCTAGCAAGACTACTTAAGCTATGACAGGCCCCTGAGCCCACAGTTTAGAATTCGAAGGATTGTGTGTCCATAAGTGACAGGCGTGGAAAGCCAAAGAGGGGACAAGCCAGCAGAGCGTCGAGTGGTGGCGAAAGTGACCAGTGAGAGTAAAGTCTGCAGACTGTGAGCATCGGTGCAGTGAAGAGAGACTGGCAGATGGGATTATTGAACTGGATGCGTGAGTGACAAGACATTTGGAATTATGGCAATGGACAAATTAAATATGTGTAAATAATGAGAGTAATAAGTGACCGTAATCATTATAGACATATTGATAATAACTTTAATTTTAATTGAGATAAACATTAAATATTGCACTTGCAGAGAATAACAAGGGTAATAGTGGAGATGGCTAGTTTAATGTTGTAAATAATATTTGTGTGAATAAATTAAAAATATTTCTTTTATTTTTATTAAGATCTCCATCCCTCATGAACTCGGATATGCCCCTCTGGTGTCTTGTAACAATATGTCTGTTCTTTTACCTGACAAGGATCAAACTATTCCCAGTGTTGAGCAGTTGAGACATGAGTTTGTGTTTGGCAGGTGTTTCTGTGGGTTAGTGTACTACTGCAGCTGCTTTAAGAGGGAGTCACCCCTCCAAAAAGGAAACAGTTATGGGTACCAGGTCCCCTGGTGCTACACAGGAGGCCTTAAATAAAACAGACTGCTGGATTTGCCACATTATATCAATATGATCAACAGCCAGGTGGTATAGTCTAGATGTCCATAACCTGGGCTCGAGACATGATATACCAATGGGAGGATAAAAGCCAGTACAAGGTCTTATACTTCCCCCATGCTGAGGGAGTAGCATCCCAGTGGTAATAAATGGCGGTGGTAGGCACAACCAGCAATGACAATAATACATAGTGATGTCCCATTTATCATAATGCACAAATCAGAAAATACAATTATGATAAAAAAATCTTTAAAAAAGGTATTTATGTGCTTTTAACATATATTTAGTGCACTACATACAGAATTAAAATTAAATCATTCTTAAATGCCATAAATATGAACACTATGGACAAGTCACATGATTTCTAAATGTGTTTATTATATGAGGATTCAGCAGTACAGTCTATGCTCAGCTAAGTGGGCAACAAAATTCATGGCAACATTAAAAAAAATGAAATACAAAAAAATTATAATTTGTTATAAAATCTAATAACACACAATCTTAGGTCACAAAAAATTCACCAGTTGTAAAAATATATACTATGATATATACTATGACATTTACTACAACCAGTTATGAAAACCACAAATCTAAGATTAAAAACTNAAAATATATACTATGATATATACTATGACATTTACTACAACCAGTTATGAAAACCACAAATCTAAGATTAAAAACTATACAAACCTCAAATGAGCGATCATGTTTGACAGCCCAAATACAAACTGCAATTGATACTATAGATATAAAAATCAGGGGGATGAAAACCAATATCCACAGGTGCCTTCCAGATTCCAGCTTGTCACATGCCAACAACTCAAACATGAGAAGAATTAGATGAAGAGCAAGACTAATAAGCATTGCTTTGTAATGGACATAAGCTTCTCCTTCCAACCTGGAACAAATCATTGTTATTTATACACTACACAGATATGATGATATAAACTATATTAAAATAAAAACTGTACTAACCTGAAGTGTGGGTACCTCCACCAGACATAACTCCCCACCACAGCACCTAGGATGACCATAAACTTCCAGAACCAAATTGGAATGAAAATGGTCCAATAACTCCAGGTAAGTTCACCATCCAAACGTAGAGCGAATAAGGCAGTAAATATCATAAGACATACATGGACCAAAAATTTGCTGAAAGTAAACAAAATCACTCTTAGTTATGATACAAGGGATGTACACAAAAAAAAAAACTGTGAAAAATCCATAAAATATAAATTAATATACATATTTCATAATAGGCTGTAAAACTATTCATATAAACTTGATTATGAGTTCAAACTCTCGTTTAGGCATATGCCTAATAATATGCATTGGTTAATATATTTTGAAATGACATACAGGTCATGTATATTAAGCAGGCTTTGGTTTAGTCTAATTGTCTCATAGAAATAAGAAAAAAAATGGGCCTGACAAAGGCAATACATATGTACAATAGGTCTGACTGTAGTACCTTGCTGCTGATACCTTACTGCTTAATGTATACAAAATCTACATACATCTACAGGAAAAGATTTTTAATGAAACAAGAAAAATAAAGGTTACTTTAAATTGTAAAACTCTGTCATCTATTGGTATCTCTGGTAGTGAGGCATTCCGGTGCTGTCTGAGCAATGAAATGTNTTAAATTGTAAAACTCTGTCATCTATTGGTATCTCTGGTAGTGAGGCATTCCGGTGCTGTCTGAGCAATGAAATGTGTGTCAATTTTGGTCCAAGAGAAAAGGCACCATATTTGTTCCACCTTGACTTATATATACTATTTTCACTTTCGTAGATGAGGTCACTTGAAGGCTAGCATTAGCACAACAATTTGCCCCCTCTGCTATGTTATCTCTTCTCCCTAAATCACACTTTTTACTTGCCCAAAGCCAGCACCCTTGGCCTCAGTCCGAGGGCTGACTCCTCGGGCAACTTCCTTCCACTACACTACACTCATGGGGTTCTGTACCTTGCTGACATCCTGAGGTTAGCATAAGACAGCAGTTGCCGATGGTGAATAATGGGTTCCTCTGACACAGACAATGTTTGAGTTGAGTTGAGAGATTTGGACGGCTCTTAAAAAGGTCTTAAGAGCCAATGAGGGTGAAATGGGAGATCCACAGGAAAACCCACCAACCAGCGGCATTGTCCAACACAATTCCCACTTGCGAAAATCCGGGGGTGGCCTGGTCAGGGATTGAACCCAGTTCGCCTTGGTGTGAGGTGAGCAGTCTAACTGCTCAGCCACAGTGACCCCCCAAGACAGGGTTTGTTTGGGAGGTGGTTTCCAGCTATCTGGTATCATTTATAAATTTCTCTAGCATGGAGTGAGGTACGTTCTGCAGGCAGAATCTTTAATTTAAAATTCCCTGACCTTTTCAGGTTTTCCAGGCTAAATTTGCATTTTTCCTNCGTTCTGCAGGCAGAATCTTTAATTTAAAATTCCCTGACCTTTTCAGGTTTTCCAGGCTAAATTTGCATTTTTCCCCGACTCCTAATTTTGGCCTTATTTCTGCTTACAACATAGATTATCATTTGCATTTTATAATGCACTGAGANTAATTTAAAATTCCCTGACCTTTTCAGGTTTTCCAGGCTAAATTTGCATTTTTCCTTGACTCCTAATTTTGGCCTTATTTCTGCTTACAACATAGATTATCATTTGCATTTTATAATGCACTGATAACAGTAAAAATGTCACATTTGTTTGCACCTATAAAAATAGAATTTTATGGCCAGTAACATCAATTTTCACGAATTAAAACTCTAATGTTACTTGGTGAACAAAACCCCTGAAGCCAGCATCTCTTTTTCCCTGATTTTTTACCAATTTTATAACATTCCCTGACTTTTCCATAATAGTGGCCACCCTGCAGGAGCATCTTATATTGTTAAACATGTGGCAGCTCTCCATATATATATATATATATATATAGCTTAATTTATTCCCTCATTCTATTCCAGATGTAACCCCTCTGGATTGCACATAGTGTTTTAGCTGTGTATGGGCATGCCACAGCATTGCTATCATAGTATTCACATAGGATGTATGGCCATAGGGCCGCAGAGACAAGGAGCTGTGGGTTACTCCATCCTCAGACTATCTCACCAGGCCTCCTTAATGGAGTTTGTGGGTTTGGGTGAAGCGGGCCAGGCACATGGAGGTACCTCTTGTGTAGTTGCTGAAGTCTTTGGAGCAATGCAGTGATGACAGAATCCTGCCTTTTGAAAATTCTTGGGATAGGTTTCTCACTTGGTGTTCCACTTGTTGTAGGAATAATTCCTCCTGTTCCAGAGGATTTATTGGGGATGTGATTAAAAGCATCCTTTCAGGGTATTGATAATCTTCCACACAATTGTCAGCTGGGGTGCTCAAAGGATGAATTAAAAGCAATGTAGACTGCATACAAATGACAGGATCTTGTATATAATACTGGCTTATTTAGGGTTATCACCCTTCAAGGAAAACGTTAAAAGCTACCTCACATTATATCAGAACGGAATAACCAGAACAATTCTGTTGCATGGATTAAAATGTAACACAGCACATTAGCTCAGATTGGAACCATGATGTTAGTTCGGAACGAAAGCGAATCAGCTCGCTAGCCAACAATATTTTGACTGATTCCGAAGGATTTTGAAGTGTCGCGCATGCGCAGTTTCATCCAGTTTTAGCTCAGAGAACACACCCTTGGGGCATCAGGAGTAACTGTCCATTGGTGTGTAGTATTTGATTCAAAATGTTACTCAATGAAAAGTTAATTAACTGTATGCAAAGATACAGTTTTGTATGATATTAGTGACAAGTATTATTATGAGATTATAAGGAAAGAAAATGTGTGGGAAGAGACATCAAGAAACTTCAATAAAACTGGTATGTACANATGCAAAGATACAGTTTTGTATGATATTAGTGACAAGTATTATTATGAGATTATAAGGAAAGAAAATGTGTGGGAAGAGACATCAAGAAACTTGAATAAAACTGGTATGCACAGATACAGTTAAACGATTTGTTATTCATTCGTATTCTAAAAAATATTTGTATACTCATAATGAAATATACACAAAAAAATGTACACTGAAGAGCAAAAAAACAGGTACACCTGCCCAATGTCGTGTAGGGCCCCCCCGAGCACGCACAAGTGCCGCAAGACGACGTGGCATGGACTCGACTAATGTCTGAAGGTATGCAGGAGGCAATTCACACAATGAATCCTGCAGGTCAGTCCACAAATCCCATCTGCGCCAATTTGAGAAAGGGTTGCACGTCTGTCACGTTTAATGATTCTCGTCAGTCGCTGTTTGTCCCGTTCTTTCACGATCTTTTTCCGGCCGCAGCAATGTTGAAGATGTGATGTTTTACCGGATTCCCAATATTCACAGTACACTCATGAAATGGTTGNCGTTGTTTGTCCCGTTCTTTCACGATCTTTTTCCGGCCGCAGCAATGTCGAAGATGTGATGTTTTACCGGATTCCCAATATTCACAGTACACTCATGAAATGGTTGTACGCGAACATCCAAATGTTATCGCTACCTCGGAGATGCTGTGTCCTATCTCTCGTGCATCGACTAAAACACAGCGTTCAAACTCACTTAAATCTTGATAACCTGCTATTGTAACAGTAAAAAATAATTGTCACTATGATAACACAATTTTACACTGACAAATGGCGGATACTAGTGAACAACAATAACCTCAAAATGAACACTTATAAGGTACTTGGACTTTGATTAGCGGAGATTTTCATGTATACCGGTTGCGGATCCGATACTCACCACTTCTTAATTTTCTTTTCCATACATAATGTTTCTTATTATGACAAAATGATTGTACTTAATTTATTTTACATCGGAAGGTTGTTTTAAAGCAAAGAAAAAACAAGGAAATTGTTTACAGAATTTTGTCTTTGCGCAACCTAAACACTACAAATACAATAAGAAATAATATTGTGTGTTCATTACTTAACATTGCAAAAAAGGACTTCATATTACATAGCAACAGAAGCCCATAATTTGTAAATACACAATATTTTTCAAATTGTGTACAACACATTCACATGTTTAGCTTTCCTCTGTTTACCATATCATCCTGCGAAACAACCTTAGCTGCTGGTGAAGGGAAGTAATTTTTGAATTGGTCTCTTGATATGGAAAGCCTTACCTCCTACCCTGGGAAATTCTTCCAAGGCTTCAGATTGCTCTTCATTCACAAGTTCTTCAGGCTGCCACAAGATTTTGTCATCCTTAGATAGGAAATTATGCAAGCAAGTTGTTGCTAAAATGATAATATCCAGATGATCCGGATCAACTTCGAGTTTCTGGCAGTAAATATAAAACTTTTTGACAAGATTACAAATGCATTTTCAGACACTCGCCTAGCCCTACTGTGACAGTAATTGTAAATTATTGTTTGGTACATTTTAGGAAGCTATGAGCCAGGGAAGGGACACATGATATGCTTATGTAACGGGAAGACCTCGTCAGCAACCACAAAATGTGGGAGTGTGATATTCGTGTTGGGTAAAGCTTCGGGTAGAGGTATATTACGGTTGTTAACAAATAATTAATGCCTAACTGTGAGTGTCTGAATATGGCACCGTCACTGTTTTTTCCAGTATGCAACAACATCCACGGTTACAAACTTATCATTTGAATCTACCAACGACAGTATCACCACATAGAATTCATTCTTGTAATGGAAAAATAAGGAGCCACTGTTACTTGGTTTCTTAGTCGCAACGTGCTTGCCATCAAGCGCTCCAAATACATTTGGGTATTGCCACTTGTTTGTGAAGTCAACTTCTATTTCCTTTCATTTTTCACAGTTGGGTGGAAAGATGACCACAGGAGACAATCATTCCCAAATGGCTCTGCATATAGAGTAAACCATTTTTCCGATAGTTCTCTCTCCTATTCTGTAGCTGAATGAAAGTGATCTGTACAACCCACCATATCCAAGAAATCTGAAATTAATTTGTAATTTTTATTAAAAACACATGGTTTGCTTATCACTTGTGAAGTCCTTAACAGTGCAAATACAGTTTTTCTACTTTCCTGAATTAATCATGTCAACATTATTTTAATAATGGCATTTATTCAAGTCATTAAGAATGATTTCATAAATGTATTTCAGTAATTACACACTAATATTACTACTGCTATTATGTCATGCGGATTATATTTTTTTACATAAACCATATATTTTTATTTTTATCTCATACAATTACATTATTTAGAGAAAATATTTTTTCACTATGATGGAGCCAGAACTACACTTAGGCCTAATAATAATAATTCCATTGATGTAAGGGTAGTGACATTATGTGGCTAATATAAAGATGTGAGTGATTCCTTATATTATGTTGTGACTAATATAAAGGTATGAGTGAGAGGGATTCCTTATATTTTGTCATAATCAAATAAACAGAAAATGAAGAAAACTTATGCAATGAATCCCATTCATGATTAAGTACATTGTTCACTACTATAGATTATGTAGAAGTCTACCCTGATTCATTTCTGTCCTTTTGTTAGACAATGTTTCAGCACAAAATATGCATAAACATTTGTGTACTTTTCGTGAACATGGACAACAATTTGCATTTAATTTTTAATTTCAAGGCTTTTCACACTTCATAAAGCAACATGGCATGTCATAGTAAACAAACACCAATCACATTGTGTGGAATCTCTCCCATCTTTACCCCTTATAAATGCTACATTCTCTATGGCAAGATGAAAACAATAAATAATAACATCTAATACAATTGCTAATTTTTATTTCTAGTTGAAGCCTTAAAAGAAAGGTTGACATCTTTATGAGACTGTTTTTGCAAAGTATTGTTGGAAAGATTACCAAAAAGTGGTTAGCATGCTAAAGTTATCAAGGCCTATTTTGTGGACAAGCCCACAAACCAGTAACTTGCCTGGTGGTTCAGGAGATGTCAATATAGGGGAGCTGGATATTGATGATGATGATCACAATGCAAATAAAGATGGTTGCAACAATGATCAAGTGAGTCCAGATGCAGGTGTTTCCACTGAAGATGAATCTAGAGACCACTCTACATCATTAATGCAATGTGATGAAAATGTAAACAGTGGGATGAAGGGTTCACGCTCAGAAGCAGCAACACTTACCCAGAGCACAAGAAGTACTTCAGAAATATTTGGACAAGAAGAAAGAAAGAAAACAGCTGGCTACATATAGGCCACACTGTTAAAACATTTCCTGCCGTTATACTGTAATTATCCAGAATGGGGCTTTTCCGGAAAAAAATAATAAAAAGTCCCAGAAAATGGTGTATATTGACATGACTAATCTCACGGAACATGAATTTACTAGGGGCATCACGATAGTCACATCACATACTACCAAATGCAATAGTGGGGAGGGCTATGGTTAAAAACGTAAAAATGTATGTAAATTACATGTTAATTGGGTTCTTTAATCACGTTAAATGCAAGAAGACCTAACCTAAGGGTTATTCCCTGTGAAACCTTCAAATTAAAAAAAAAAAAATGCAAACTGCACCAGTTTTGATTTTGATAAAAATTTGTTTATATGTTACTCTATCCTCAAGGCGAAAGAAAAACATTAGTTTAGATGTTTACCGACAACAAGTGAATCATGGCAACCATTTTTCACACAAACTGCAAGCAAATTTCACAGATTGCTGAGATTTACGAAACTAACCGTAACTATTTTAATAAGTCAGCTATTGTGGAGTTTTAGTGTCATTTAAAAGCTTACATAAGATACTGTTACACTGTATATTTATATTATGAAATACATTTTGTATTTTCAAGTTGGTGGCTATCTGCTTTCAGCATTCAGATGGCTGTTTTGCCCCACCCTGCTTCACCAAAGTTGCATTTCGAGATCTGATCTTTTGTGCGCTTAGTGTCTACATGTAGAACAGTGTGTAACATCAAAGTGAATTACCTTGGCTTTAGTTGAAGAGTGTGCTAATATAAGTTTTCTTCCTGCTGGCAAGTAACCTCAAAACATTAAAAACAGCTATACGCATAACAAATACCTAATAATTGCACAAGTTAATTCATTCTAGCTGTGGTACCAGTCAATTAAATTTTACTGCTATGTCTACATTTTAGTTTTCTTTTTGTACATTCACAATTGAATTTTCACTCTAATTTACAGTCACTGTTTGCACACTTATACTAATATTTACAAACTCCATGTTTATGCAGCAATGTTACTATATAATATATGTCATTCTCTCTATGAATATCACTGATAATATTTCACTCAGTTTGTTGCTTATATTGTGTATTCTTCCATTGTAAGTTACTACCGCAAGTGGTGACAACAGTATTAAACTATTAACTTGTTTCATTCATACCAATTCCTTTGTAAGTTTGGAGTGAGTGCTTGGGCCTTCAGGGTGAAAAAATATGACCTTGTACTTTTCACCTCCCTCCACAGGTTCATTGCCTGTAACAATTCCAATTCACCAGTCACAGTCATAAATAAAACACACATAATCATTCAGGTATGGCAAAACAGCTTGTTGTGGTTTGGTGATGTGTATCACTAAATAGTTCTGTGAAGATGAGTATTGGTAGACAGCAAGATTATCTCCATCTACTGGAACAAAACTATGATACTGTTTTGTATTGGGAATGGTTTCAGATTCTAGAAATCATCTTTCAAGTAACTTCTCTTCACAAACAATATCTTCTGACGGCACAAAGAAAAATGTTATTCCAGAAATGTGGCTTGATAGAAATTCTAAAATTTCTTGTAGCGATACAATGTGGTTTTCATTGGTTTTTGTGAACTAGCCTTTGTCACACAATGTTTAACTGTATTTCCGGCACTATCACACTGACTTTTGCCATGTGATGTGGCAAAAAAATGCCATTCAGCAGACAAACCTAAATCATGTTTGTGCTTGGCCAGGTTAACAAAGTTATTTTTGTTATTGTATTGAGCAGCAGAACTGTCACTAAAATAATACACTTTTGTCCAGTTGGGAATTCTGTCTTTTAAACTTAGAAAAATTGTGAATCTGTCAATTTTATTACATTACACCCCCCCCCTCCCAAACAGCGTATTAACAATTAGTACCCCTTCTCACCCTAATGTTAATGACATTCAGAATAAAGTGGGATTATATAATAAACCACACATTAAATTTAAATACCAATTTTTTTTGTTTTTTAAAAGGTCCATGTACTCAACAGGGGTTAAAATAGAAGAATGACAACTTGTGCTCTATAGCTATTCATCATCTTTCATAAAAAACTCAAATTTTTATTTCGTTCCCCATATAAATTTTTTTGCCTTTGGAAACAGCAATTTTAATTTTATCCCAAGTTGGAGAATATTTTTTCCTAGGAAGGAAGTCTTCCATACAGGTAAATTTGATGTTGCACACTGTTCTACATGTAGACATGCAGCGGTGTCGATGTCGAAGATTTGATGTTTTACCAGATTTCCGATATTCAGGGTACACTTGTCAAATGGTCGTATGCAAAAATCCAAATTTTATAGCTACCTCGGAGACGCTATGTTCCAGCTCTCGTGCGCTGACTATAACACCACGTACAAACTCACTTAAATGTTGGTAACCTGCCATTGTAGCAGCAGTAACCGATCTAGCAACTTTGCCAGACGCTTGCTGTCTTATATAGGTGCTGCCGACCGCATTGCGTTACTGTGATTGGTTCCATACCTCTGTTATTTGCATACGCACGCCTATACCAGTTTTTTTTGGCTCTCCAGTGTATCACTATCTACATACATCATTTATAGGTTGAAGAACACACCCCATACAGTAAATATGTGAATGCCAAATTCGAGGGAGAAAAACTACTTTGTGGATGTTGTATTATTCATAAACTACAACTGCTCCACAACAATGAAAAAAAAAAAGAAATTTTTTGTTAGAGACAGGCAAAATTCCCTAAACTGTTGAAGGAAAGATGCAAGATACACAACTGCTAGCAGCTAGAATGACTACCAATAGACTCAGCACACACTTTAGTTGAAGGAAAATTGAAACAGTTGCAAACCACGGGAGTTTTACAGCAATTTTACTTGTATTATAAGCAACCTTTTCCAAATAAACACAGAACAGAGTGTGAAAGAAGAATGGGAGTTCAGTGCACGACTAATACAGCACACACATGCTAGCGAAATAAAAACATAATACAAGTAGGCTGCAGGATTTCTTTTGGCTTGCTACTAGAGCTATCTAGCTCTCACTGTAAGTCATCGTCAAAGTAAATGCGATACAGGGAGTGAACAAGGCGTGAGTAATACAGCATGCACACTCTAGCGATAGAAAACTGTAACAACTAGTAGGTTGAGGAATTTTTTTTTAGCTCACTACTACAGCCAACTTAGTGTGGTTTGCTGTTAAGTGACAACCGCACAAATAAATACGGATCAGAAAGTTACGAAGGCACCCAAGTAAACTGGATTATATGTCAAGTTAACACATTCAGTGTGGCCGAGATAAACCAGGTGAAACAGCTAAGGGGTTAATCTGTTTGCAGAGTTAAAAAATGGCAACCCACAAAGATAAGAGTCATGTAAAAGGTTAATACCATCTAAAGCAAACAAATAAATCAAAATTTCTAAAAAGAAGAACAGTACATCTGAATCAGACTTAAGGACAATCCAATATTATATTTAAGAATTCAAAAGGAAGGAAAGGAAAGGATATAGAAAGTGAACATATACAGGAAAGAAAAAGTGCATCTCAGATTTAAACAACGGAGATCAAAGGGCACAGAAGATGATTTGGGCCAAGAGAACAAGGAAATGTCATGAATAAAAGAAAAAAGAAAAACATTGCAACAAAAGTTTTACTTAACAGAACTCCATCCGACAGTGGAAATGAAAATACTGAAGCAAATATTTTGAATGATCAAAATGACAGTCACTCACCTGACATCATGTTAGTAGAGTAGGTTCGAGTAGGAAGAAATGTGGACAGTAGGTAGTGAAGAATCATAGATCAAAGTCATATCATGAGATGAAGAAACTGGAAAAATACCTGGAAGAATGTAAGAAGAGGGCCGGCAAAAACAAGAAAAGGTTATATTGATTATGTAAAAAAAGTAGCAAACAAAAGTAAGAAAATTTCTACAAAGAGAGGAAGTCTCATCTAAAGTCAAAAGATGTTTGGAATTCTTAGTGCTTATTCAATAGAAATAAGTCTTGCAAATCTCGAAAATCATTCTGATATGCTTTGACTGGAAAGATTATTAAAAATTACAGAGGGTTTCAGAAAATGAGTGTGTGTATTCAACCCTATTGCAAGAGGGTGCAGAATACTGATAATGAGAAAAAAGTTGATGTGTTAAAAGAAAGTCTGAAATACAAGTCCATAATTGAACTTAAAGTATAACTGGATGTTTTGCAATTCTTTGAGGAGGATGATATAAGTGGAATAGAACCAGGAAAATAGGGCTGTAAAAAAAAGGTGAAAAAACAAAAATGCATCCTCACACAAAGTTTAAAATGCCTGCATAAGAAATGTTACGCAGAATATGGTTAAGATATTCCGTAATCAACATTCTGCTACTTTAGTCTATTTTGGATTTGACTGCCAAATAAAAGAAATACATGTCTGTGCAAAAAGTCTGAAATTTTTTTTATCAACTTTTTACCAGACTGAAATATTCAGATTATTATCAACAAGGATTCCGATACAATGTTGAAATTAATATGTTGTCAAAATGAAATAAAAACAAGACAAAAATGCATAGAAAAGAGAGGAGCATTTATGCAAGGACAAAAAATATATAAATTAAAGAATTTGAGGGTAAAACAGAAGTCGTAGAAGAGCGAGCGACGAAAAAAGAAAATTTTTAAAGGGAAATATACAGTATCCATTAAGGAAGTTAGAGAAAATATTACAAAACCCGTTAAAGAAATAGTTTTAATACTTTTACATATGTTGCCTGACTTCATGCAGCATATTGTCAACACAATCCATCAGTACAAATCAGTTTTGGATATGAAGAAAGGTCTCGCAGTTTATGATACCTTTGCCAACCAAACCTTAATTCACAAAACGTGATTCACAGGGTATATTTATGCAGACACACTAAAGTTATACAGGTATAAAACACTGTAATCAAGCAGTGTCTGAATATCATTTAATTCGGTTGAATTTCTCATGGCTTACCTTGTCTATATTCACGAGATGATTGTACTGCGTAACATATTAGTAGAAAAAAAAAACATTATATGATACAAAAAGATGTTCACAGATGTTGCAAACTGTTTATGTGTATCTCCATGATACATTCATTGACCAATCATGCACAGAGACAGGAAACAAACGCGTATCGATTTTGGTTTCCAGGGTGTCTACTCACAACATAAATAAAAATTCCTGGGTAATTCCAAGATTTTCCAGATACTAATCCCCAATTTTCCATTGTGGTTCCTTTGCATCTTATAAATAATTTAAAAGTATGATTCACTGACTAATTAAAAGTAAATTACTTCCATAAAACTGGAAAAATGAAGCATCTTTACAATGGCGTCTGTTGCAATGATTTGCGTCACTTGCAATTACAAAATAAGTGATGATAATCTCTTACAGAAATACAAAGCACTATTTTCAAATTTAATAAAAGAAGTAAAATTGGAAAAAAAAAAAATGTTAAAAAATATTTAGACCTAGAACATGTCCTATTGCAAAAGAGAAATATTACTTCACAGCTTTCTGAGACTTGCAAGTTCATTGTCAATTTTACTGGCTACTGCACAAGCTTCTTCTAAAATTTTACATCGTTTAGCCTCTAGTTCTTTTGCAGCCTAAGCACTTTGCTTAAGTCGTCTAGCTTCTTCCATTTGAGATGACGTAAAATTTCTGTGTTCTTGCTGAGCTTCTGAAAAGTGTGCATATGCATTGCGAGCTGCATGGAGGATAGACTTTGTTAGTGGCACTGCCAGGACACCACCTAAATTCTAACAGCATCATACATCTATGAGCTACAAGTGGCTCTTCTTTCATATTGTCTATAAGACAATCTGCATTAAGAGAAAATACTCTCGACACTGGCATTACCATGTGACATAATGAGCACTTTTGAAAGAGCTTCAGCCTCAGTTTCTAGAGTACACAAGTTTTTTCCAAACGCTATCCACATGATCTCTTGTCCTAACAAACTTGTGAAATGCATCAATGGACTCCCTCTTTAAGCAAATATGCTTGTACTGCTGCACTGCTCTGTCTGCAATAATACAATCAATCCATTTGTTGTCAACAAGAATATCAATTAGTACTTGAAGACTGCATTGACGCAGTATTCTTAAGTTTGGGACAAGTGTTTCAATTTTGTTAGTTTTTCTTAAGCTTTGCTAAGCTTCGTAATATTTTTATCGGGTTTGAAGTCTAAAGCAGTGGTGGCTCGTTTCCTGTGATAGTTTGTTTATCCGGCAGACGTGTGCTATTTTATGTTTATCGGGCGGACGTTTGCAGTTACGTTTCGAACATCGTAGTTTTCAGTTTTTATTAAGCGTCAGCATTATTTAGCTTTTTTCAGGCTGCGTCGAACAAATTTAATACGAGAAGTTCGTTTAGGTTGACGGCGCAGTCTTAGTTCCTACAACGCAGTTTGGATAACGTGCGGAGCAGTATCGATAACGAGTGGAGAGCGTGCGTGGCCAGGCCCTTATCTCAGGAGAGGGGGGTGATAGGCAGCACAAAGACGAGTGTGCCTGTCGCCCTTCAATCAGTCACTTCAGGTCAGTCTCCACTCAAGAATGCTCGCCTAGACCGCGTCGGGCGGGACGATAACCCCCACATCGGCAACTAGACTTTGTTATTTTATTTCTCCGCCGGTGTGGGAGGTAGCAGCATTTCATATTTACTGCGATGCAAGTTTTGAGAAATGAATAATCTGTAAACGACCGTGGCGCTGTTTCTGCACTTGCATGGTTATATTTGAACGTTCGTACTCTGCATATTATGAACTTCGGCTGTGAACTCTGTTACTAAAGAATAAATTAAAGTATATAACAACTACTCTGGAACTTGAACTTATTTCTTAATTAATCGGCGTCAATTTTACTGAATCTCGTGTTCCACCTTTGAGCTAGCAGTGGCAATGTAACATTGGCTGTAACTGCACGCCGAACATTACAAAATGGCGCCCAACGTGGGGCTCGAACCCACGACCCCGAGATTAAGAGTCTCGCGCTCTACCGACTGAGCTAGCAGTGGCAACGTAACATCGGCTGTAACTGCACGCCAAACGTTACAAGACGCTTGCTACCAATCTCCACTTGTGTAGCAACTTTCGGATCAAAACATGTCAATAATCTTGTAAGCTTAAATTTAAATGGTGATAGTGTCATCATCATCTTAACAAATTTCTGCATGCAATTTTTACAATTACTATGAAACTTCAAACACTGAAGCTCTGTAACCCCACTGCACTTTTTGATAGCAGCACTTGTACTAAAGTCCAAGTCTATTTTCTTGACTGGAAGAAGTTTGTCTTCATCTTCCACGTCTACAAACATTGTGAGTGATGTTGGTTTCATGAACCTTTCCATTATAGTTTGGACAACTCAGCTCAGAGCACTATGGAGAAATGTCACAAGTGGCCAGTCTGACTGAATTTCTCTCCAAAATTGTTCACAATCTGAGGCATCAGTTCTAACTTAGGATCAAGCAAAGGGTCTTTTATTTGAGTTTTGAAAACAAGGTTACTAGACGGTTCCAACTTCTCTTTCAAGAGTTTCAACATAATTAATTACATGAGGCAAAATATCAATAGCTCCAGCCAGCGCACAGCACAGAATTTGAGAGGAAATGTTTTACAACCAGTGATTGATTTAAACTGAGCACGCCATGATGGAACATTCTTGAAAACACTATAAAGTGCCATCAAAAACTGCACTACATTCCATCCTGTGCCATTAATTCCAGCTTTAAAGGAACAGTGCTATGGAGACCTCAGGTTCCAATATCAAGTGGTACTGCAACATTCTCATCTTCTTTCATTAATTCCTTTAAATCCCTCAGAAACTTAAAATTTACATTTGGGCCATCCATGGAAATCTGTAAAATTTTCTTTGTATCTAATGGTGTAACTGCCTGTTGAAATGCCTTCAAAAGGTACATTGCTCTTAACCGGTCTAAAAAATCAGATGTCAAGTACCGCACAGACACCTCATCTTTAGCACTATCCCAGAAACTAATATTAATGTCTATTTGCTGTCACTGACTTACTTTATTTACAGATTCGTCGAATCCAACCACTACACAGCTAGAATTGCACAATCAGAGAAGTTCTTGCATGAGATATGGAGCTAAACCAAAAACAATAGTATACGGAATTTTATCCTTCTGTAACTTATTTTCCGGCAATCTGACTGTCAGGAAAAATTTGAAGGAAGAGACTGACATCTGCAGCAGAACTTAGCATGGATTTGTGAGTCATAACTGATTGCAATGCCCACAGCACTTCAGCTCTTGTGACATCATTATCAAGCAAAAACCTCTGAAGACTGGCAGGTTTGACAGTTGTTTCAACAGAATGCTGTAATTTACAGCCAACACTTGGTACAGCAGAAGTAGTACGTGCTAAAAAGGTGCCGGAGGGCGGAGTTGTAGGAGTCAAAATGGAAATAGAGAGCTGAGTAGCAGATGCTTTACTATTAGAAACCTTAATTGCATGTGATGAGCTGTCAGTTGGACTAAAAATAATCCCATGTTCAAGGAATGCTGACTACTCTTGCATCGAGCTAGGTGCTTTGCTCCTCGCACATGGCTAATAACAGCAGTTCTGCCCAAAAAGGACAAAGAAAATATTTTAAAACACAAAGAACAAGAAGCTGAAGATTTATTACCTTGAACTTGAAGAAGCCATCCCTTAAAATCAGGTTCGTTGAGCCACTGTTCTTGAAATGAAGACTTACCAGTGTGGCCTTGTTTGACCATTTCCGACATCATTTTGATAAAAAAAAACACTGCACTAAAGTACACTTCAAATACACTTGTGTACTCCATTGTTAATTTTCAAATGTTCCAAATGAAAATTACATAGTCAGAAACAAAGCTCTTAACACAAATGTCACATCGTGGATGGGTATGTGTTTGACAAGGTTATTAACACAAAACCACATGTCATCTGCGATGTACATTTAACCAAACAGTACGTTTACGTTGCATAACCTCTCTCAAAAACAAGCTTGTGTGAGGAAATTATATCCAACTAATATTGATTCAGTTGTAATGAACGTAATTTCACATGTTAACACGTCAATATTATGGCAAGAATGACAATTTCACTTAAGTAAAACACCAATGGTAAACCGATTACTGACCGAAAAACCGCGCAAATATACAACACTACAGGCAAAGTGTTGCAAACAGTAACATTGTACTATTTACATGAAAATTATGGCCATTTACTTAAAATACTGTAGTTTCACTTTTTTTAAATTCTTTAATACGAAAGCACTAAAGATATCACCAGAACTAAATTAAAACTACAAATTTATCAAGATAAAAACTTACGTTTATTAGAAATAATAACGTCCATATTTATGATTTTACAGCACTCATGTGGCAGTTTCTCAAAGCTTTCGAACAACAGACTGCAAGTGTTTACAAACAGTTTGATATGCATCTGCACGATGCTGGGATAAGATCTAATGTCCAAGAAACTGCTAAATGCAGATTTAGTTAATTAAATGTGATTTTTAAAATACTGTAAAAGTTATGATCATGACCTGTAATGTAAATATATGTTTTAGTAATAAAACAAATGTTAAGAGGAAGCAAATAAAGGATATATGCTCATGGTGAACATGTGTACGTGGCGGACATGAAAAAGCTTTTATCCCGAACAATTGGCAAATTTCTGGGTTTTTCTTGTAATTTTCCAGATGGTTAAAAATCCTGAATATTTCCAGATTTCCCCGGCTAGTCGTCACCCTGAATTTGCGTTAAGGAAGTATGCTGGGAGTGTGCGCAATTTCTGTGTACCATGTCAATTTGACCATGCAAAGGTGTGTGATGTACGAGTGCTATGAAGTGTGTTTTGTTGTGATTCGTTTCATTTGAAGTGTTGAATAAAATTATACAGAAATATGAGTGTTTCTTTGCAATTATGTTCATGTGAAGTGTTAAAATATAATTATTGTGAAGAAACAAGAGCGTTTGAGGAGTTTCGACAAATTGAAAAGATGCCAACTTGTTCTATACATTAGATATAGGCTATAAATCCCCATGGACCTATAGTTGCCGCTTACATGGGTGAGTAACGTAATTTATACTCTAGTTTTTGCATGAACAGTATGTGTAGTTAATTGTACTGTGTAGTGTTGCATGTGAAATTAGGTATTGAAGGTCTTGCGTACTGCTGTTGCTAGCTATGTAAAATGCAGAACACCCAACTAAATTAAACCTACCTTCACGATAAGTGAATCACAGGGGGTGGATGAACTGACGCAAGCTTACTTATTATACTTTTTCTAACACACTATCTCGTGTTGGCAAACTCTTACCCTGTAATCACTTATCATGAAGTTAGGTTGAGTTAGGTCTTCTTGCATTAAACCTGGTTAACAAACCCAAATAATACGCAATTTACATGAATATTATGTGTTTTACCCCACAATTTCCCTTATCTTCATAGCCCTCCCCACTATCGCATTTGGTAGTATGTAATGTGAATATTGCGATGCACCTAGTAAATTAGTGTTCTCTGTAATTAATAATGTCGATTCATACCATATTGCATGAAAATTTGTTTAGTTTTCGGATAAGTCTCTATTCTATATAATTACCACTACAAAGTGTATATTTTGGTGGTTTGCACCAACAAGTAACTCTACATACTGGCATACTTTACTACGAGAACACTTCTAAAACTTTGAATACAGTTTCTTTCTGTTTCATTTCAGAATCGCTTCATCATGACCCTAGTTTCTGCTCATCTCACCAAAATTATAATGCACACTCAGACTTTAGTACCACAAATCAGAAACATCCATTTTATTTTAAAATACTTTAAAATTGTT
The DNA here is from genome assembly GCA_002778355.1 of Clitarchus hookeri. NCBI lineage: Eukaryota > Metazoa > Arthropoda > Insecta > Phasmatodea > Phasmatidae > Clitarchus > Clitarchus hookeri. Next base: position 596,933 of record NQII01000655.1, read on the forward strand.
TGCCTCTGAACTTAAGACCTGTATGCACAACACTACAGTATTCTGGTAGATGTGTTTATCTTTTATTAGTTTGTTTTTATAGTTAATATCATGATATGTCCTATTTTTAGTAATAGCTTTTGAAATTAGGAAAAAAAGATCCTTAATAAGTGTACAGACACTTCCCAGAAGCTGAAATATAGTGAAGTATATACATCTGGTGATGATGAATATGCTGCCATCCCACATCTTTTACCAGACATGTCAGTGCAAAAACTTGGCAATCTCTGTACTTCAAAAACTTTCAAACCAGCAATTTCAGAAATATAACTTGGCAGTTCTTATGTGTTAGCATTTTGCCATGGAAAAGGAGTTGAGAAAGATTTTTGCTGCTTTGGTGATTATGGTGTCAAATGAGTCATGCACAATAAAGAGGAGAAAGGAGACTATATTTTTCATTTTTAAATTTACTCATAATAAAAAAGTATAACAAGTAATATAATGTTAAAATGTTTCTTACTTTTATCTCTGTATTAACCCTCACTGTAAAATTAGTTTCATAAATGTCACCTCCATGTGAGTCACCTGTTACCTCAATTCCAGCAAAAATAATAACATCTGTTTATTCTTAAAATTTTTTATAATGAACTTTTGTTTTCAAATGTTCTCCAAATTTCAGAATGACCTGGCAGCTACATTTTTATAAGCTTATCTAAATGTGAAAATGTGGCAATTTACAGCATTATAGTTAATGAAATAGTTAGATTTCTTTCTGTTTTGTTCATTCAGAAAATAATTTTGAACCAGTTTTATATTAATAAGTTAATTCTGTTCAGCCTTTTATCCCATCAATAACAGGTTACTACCTCTACATTTTATTAAAGGTTGTGTAGGATTTTAATTCAAATACTGTGTACACATTTTGAATAATGAGTAAACTATTAAAACTTAAAATACTAGGAAACAAAAATTGAGAGTGGAGTGGAGAGTGTTAGGGCCCTGCTAAAATTACCATGTCCCCTGTCCTCTGACGTTGAGAGCACCGATTGGCCCACGTGATCATGTGCCGTCATTAGCCATGTCCTCGCATGTCCTCTGTTCCCGCCCCACAGAAAATTGGTAAATTTTTAACTTTTTGTCCTTGGTTGTCTCTTGTCCACGAGTCTTTCATGGAGGAAGAATTTACCTGCAAAATCTGTGTGCAATTTGTAAATATTAAACAAAAACGTTTGTAAACATCAACATTGAGGTGAATATGGAGTGTGCCATTGCCGAGCGAGACAAATTGTAAATATGTGCCGTACATTTTTGGCCTAAATTATTCAATAAAATGTAGGAATTTTCAAAAATGCAAATATTGAGGGAAAATTTATTTTTGGATAAATATAAAAAAAAATGTTCCGATAACCAAATTAGATAAACTTCTATAATAATCAAAATTGCCTTTAAATCAACAACTCAAAATTATACCAGCCAAATACTTGTGACTCAAAACAAACAAATATAAAACAAAATGGCATGAAGCATTTACTGCTACCTGGTAGCAGTTTTCGGAACCTACTTGTTGGGACACCTTTGGACATCTATTTAGTCTCATGATGTCAGTGAGGACAGAGGACATTACAAGACAGGGGACACTGCAATTGTAGCAAGGGGTTTAGGCGGCTTAACATCAGGGTATGGAGAGCAGATAAGGGTGAAGCGAGTGCGGAGGAACGTTGGAATGCAAGGGTGGGGGAAACTGAAGATTTACAATAAAACCTGCCAACCAATGCCATCATCTGGCACAATTCAGGAACGACCCTACAGGCAATCAAATACTGTTCGCCATGGTGGAGNCCCAAATTGACAAGGAACCAAATGTGAATGCTAACATGACTACAAGCACTGCCGATCATGTTCAATGGCATCTAGGCACCTATAATTGTAAAACAGTAGTACATACTTCATCTCTCCATACAGGGAACTTGAAATTTTGTTTTAAATACACTGATTCACAAACATCCTCGAATATAAACAAATGTGTCAGAATACATAGCTCAAACAGTAATTTCATGCAACAGAAAATAAAAAATTATGCAGAATATCAAAATGTGACTGCATGGAAATAAATCAGCAACTTCTGTAAAGCTGAAAACACCATTTTCAAAAATGTTTTTCCAATTTATGGAAACTTCATTTAAGTGAACAATTATCCACTAGACTTTACATCTTAAATTCCAAAAAAACCTCTACTGTGTGTATGGTCCACAGTTTCTTGGACATTGTTAGTAATATCAGGGCTACCAATAATTTATTTTAGAATATAGAACTTGAATCGTAAAGTTATACAAAATCTCGTATGATTATACAAAACAAAGTAACAAAAGGCATATTACCATAAGTAAAATACAAATTAGACCATTTTAAAACTTATACAAAATTAGAGCTTAATCTATTGATCTGGTTTGGTTTTATAAGAGACTAGCTGTGCCCAGGGCTCCACTCGCGTGGACTACATAATTATTGTTTACGTTTTTTTAAAAATAAATAATCGAAATCAGAATTTGCAGCGGACTCGCAATAAATACACGTACATGCTCGAACGTGATTAGTTTGTAATTAACGACGCGAGCCGACTAAGTGCCGGCTGAGCGCACGCGACTTGTGTTACACTCCCCCATCACCATGACTCTCCACGTCTGCATACGGTCAAAGAACTCGGGAAAAATTACTTTTTCAGAAAACTTTTGATATCTCTTAAAGTATAGGCAGGAATTGGTTTAGACAGCGTATTGCAAGAGAGCGCGCTGGCGGCAAACATTTTTCCCACTTGATTCATTATTATCGTCACTGCTTATTCCTTATGTTACTTTACGTAACAAAATATATACTAAAACCTGGCCAGAGAAACTAGCCATGAATTAAAAAAAAATTCGTGAATCGGATAAGTGGTTCTTGAGTGATAAGCGCACAAACAGAAAGACAGACAGACAGAGAGATGTTGATTTTGATAATATGTATAGATGTAGAAGCATATAGATGAACAAATATTTCAAAAAGATATTCAATTATAAACCTAGCATCTCAGTTCAGAAACAATTTTGTTGTTGTATATTCAACAAAGTATTTATCTGCATGGTATTCGCACAGTATTTAACTATGAAATATGAATAGCATTCAAAATGTACAACCAAGTCACCAAAAAAAAAGAAAAAAAAAAGCACTACACAAAGTGACAACTTGCAAATGCTAATGCCTCAGTATAAATAACATTGACTAGTAACACACAACTGCATCAAAAGAATTATGTGACAAAGGTTACAAATCTCACAGACAGGTGGCACTAATAGTATGTAAATACACTGTGACACATTCTCTGGCAATTCTACCATAACTTCAATTTTTCTGCCTGTAGCCATTAAATTTTTTCCCCAATTATTATTCCTAGTTTATGATCAGTTATACTTATTTAGTGACAACTTACCTTGTATATAAATCATAATTTTGCCTAAAACCTTTATCACATTTCAACACAGATAAATTAAACACCTGTTTTGTCGTTGCTGTCCCTTGTCCCAAACTACATTTTCCATCAAACTGTTTGCTATTTAAGCTTACAATCTAAGCCTGAGTTAAAAAAAATTATATGGAGATATGTGCAAAATACATGAAAGAAATAGAGGGTAAGCAAACTGAAAGTGACACATGCAAAAGGAATGTAGTATACTGGAGAGTAAAAAAAACTGGTACAGGCGTGCGTTTGAAAATAACAGAGGTATGGAACCAATCAGAGTAACGCGATGAGGTCGGCAGCACCAATATAAGACAACAAGTGTCTGGCAAAGTTGCTAGATCAGTTACTGCTGCTACAATGGCAGGTTATCAAGATTTAAGTGAGTTTGAATGTGGTGTTATAGTCGGCGCACGAGAGATGGGACATAGCATCTCCGAGGTAGCGATAACATTTGGATTTTCACATACGACTATTTCACGAGTGAACCCTGAATATCGGGAATCCGGTAAAACATCACATCTTCGACATCGCTGCGGCTGGAAAAAGATTGTGAACGAACGGGACAAATGACGATTGACGAGAATAATTAAACGTGACACCCTTTCTCAAATTGGCGCATATTTCAATGCTGGGGCATCAACAACTGCCAGCGTGCAAACTATTCAACGGACCATCATTGATATGGGCTTTCAGAGCCGAAGGCCCACTTGTGTACCGTTATTGACTGCACGACACAAAGCTTTACGCCTCGCCTGGGCCTGCCAACACCGCCATTGGACTGTTGATGACTGGAAACACGTTGCCTGGTCTGACAAGTCTCGTTTCCAATTGTATTGGGCGGATGGACATGTACGGGTATGGAGACATCCTCATGAATCCATGGACCCTACATGTCAACAGGGGACTGTTCCAACTGGTGGAGGCTGTCATGGTATGGGGTTTGTGCAGTTGGTGTGAAATGGGATCCCTGATACGTCTAGATATGACTCTGACAGGTGACAGATACGTAAGCACCCTGTCCGATCACCTGCACCCATTCATGTCCATTGTGCATTCCGACGGACGTGGACAATTCCAGCAGGACAATGCGACATCCCACACGTCGAGAGTTGCTACCGAGTGGCTCCAGGAACACTCTTCTCACTTTAGACACTTCCATTGGCCACCTAAATCACCAGACATGAACATTATTGAGCATATCTGGGATGCCTTGCAACATGCTGTTCAGATGAGATCTCCACTGCCTCGTACTCCTATGGATTTGTGGACTGCCCTGCAGGATTAATGGTGTAAATTGCCTCCTGCATACCTTCAGACATTAGTCAAGTCCATGCCACGTCATCTTGCGGCACTTCTGCGTGCTCGCGGGGGCCCTATACGATATTAGGCAGGTGTGCCAGTTTTTTGGCTCTTCAGTGTATTTAGCCTCAAAGAGTTTTATGTAATTCCTGTCCCTTGGTGTCAGCATAGTAATTTCCCTTGGTGAAGGAATGGGTTGGCTACACTGCTGTAACATGGTGAAGCAGCAAAATTATTTTTTTTTCAGTTAAAATGTCAGTATGTAAATAATTATTAACTTTTGAGTTTGTTGCAGGTAATTCTTTGCATTTTAATCTTTGAAAGGAACTTTATTTGTCATTACTGTCCTTAGCCTATTTAGTTAAGTTTTGGATATAAAAAAATTAGCATGTTGCCATACGGGTAAGTATTTAAGTTATCAGAATGTAAACTCAATAAGACAAAAGCTAACCATATAATTATGTAGCCCTTAAACAGTGGAGATAAGTAATTACTGTCCCTATATTATAACAGTATGGGGACAGTAATGACTAATTTCAAGGAGAGTAATAACAAATTATAAATAGCCGTTTAGTAATAAATTTTGAGTAGTCATGCCATTATAGAATGGTGTAACATACATTACATTTTAAATCCAAAGTTAAAAGTAATATATGAGGAATCATGTTATAGTGAAATTGGAATTAATGAAATGATTTACAATTAATGACTCATACCTAACTCAGTAGCCAGTAGTTCCAAGTTAACTTAAACTTCTGTATATGTCTTTTGCCAGCAATAATTGCATTGCACTTTACTGTGAATAAAAAAATTCTCACTGAAATCATAACTACAGTATAGCACCCCTCAACCAGAATTGTTGGCAGGAAAACTTATTCTGGTTATTATAAAATTATTTTTATGAGGAGTTTTTGTTTTGGGGCAAGTTTACTGTTGTATTTTTCATGTTTTAATGTTAATATTTGTGGTAGGTATATGGTAGATAGCATCTTGATTAATCAGTCCTACACATACACAGATTCATTGAAAGATATAACAATAAAAAGTGGACAACTAATTATCATGGACTGATAAAGGACTGTAAATTCTTGGTTTATTTGAACATGGGGAAAACTTGTTCTGCATCAGGGGGAGTGGTTGTGGCAATTACGGTTGAGGGATGCTTTACTGTATCACATTATGGTTTATATTCTGACTTTTGGGTGAACACGATGAATAACTCTGGTCTTAGCAGAGTTTATGAAGGGAAAGGTGGAGATCGAATAGATATGTTGAGAGAAAAGTAAAAGAAAATAAAAGAAGAGACATATGCAATAAAAGGAGAATGCAAGAGTCAAATATAAAGAAAAACTGATGCAAAAATGAATAAGATACCACATGAAAAAAAATGCTAAATGATGTCACAATACTACCTGATCGCCAGGAAAAATTCGACAATTCAAGAAAGCCCACAACACACAACATGTTGCATACAAAGATAGGCTAGTATGTGTTAACTCTGGAGCAAGTCCAGCACGTAGACTCGAAAACAAAACACTTGTAAAAATGACAGTGCATCAACAGAATCAGTTTCACAGATCAAGGTGGAAGTTACACAATCAAAGAATAGCTTGAAAGTGAAAGGATGTACACCAATGTCACTAGTAGTCAAACACAGAAGCCAAACACGCACGAAAAATACCATTGTCTGTTACAGACAAGAGAAAAAAAAGAGATAAAATTAAAGACAATCTTAAATTACACAAAAACTTTCTGGAGAAACAAAAAGAGATCTACAAAAATTAAGTGGAAAAAGTTAAGTCAAAAAGATAGCACAACTTAGTAAGCATGAACGAAGAATCAAAAGGAAATGGAAAATCAACACTCAAATCTATACAAGAATAAAAATAAGGTAAAATGTGAAATTAAGATTTTACAATCAAATACACCACCTAGCAGCCCTGAAAAAGCTTACTGGATAGTTTTAATGATATGCAGTTGAACTTGAGCAGTAGACTAACTGTAATAGGAACCCCTAAAATACACACTGCTATTTCATCATCAGAAAAGGTAGTAAAAAAGCAGTCAAATACAAGGAAAAATATTGAGTGCTAAAACAGTATGTCCAAACTTAAGTCCCAGTTCAAAGTGGAAGTGTAAAAAATTTGGGAATCTCGTAACATCAAAGTCTTGAGAGTCCAGGAGGGTGAAGCGAGGTGAGTATGGAGCTGTGCCGGAATGCAAGGGTGAGGGAAATTGGAGGTCCCCGATGAAACTAGTCGACCAGTGGCATAGTCTGGCATGATTCCCACATGTGAAAATCCGGGAGTGACGCCACCGGGAATCAAACCCGGTTTCGCCTAGGTGGGAGGTGAGTAGTCTGGCCACTACACCACTGCCCCCCCCTCAATCCAGTTAAAAAGGGAAAAATCAAATACTCAAAAATACAGAAAGAGGTACCTATCAATGATATTTGAAAGAAATTACTGTACCACAATAAGTGATTACTGTTCCCCATAAGTAACTGATTCCTGAGGATTACTACAGAGAATATTATGTGTTAAACTGTAGTGACATAAGCTGTATTATCAAATTAATTATTTCTGGCTTGAAAACTTTAAATGTGTCTGATATTTAAGAAAAACCAATAAAAAAGGATCAAAAATATTTTTAGAGAAATACTTTAACAAGCCTTTATTCAGTATCTTCCAACACTTTCTTATGATCCCAATTTTATGATATTAGACATGTCAATTATATACATACAACATTACAAAAACACTAACAAAATCCATAAAAATATACATACACTTTTAAAAGGATCATTATAAAAATTATAAAAAATTAATCAATAATAAATAAATCATTCAGTCTTGTGCATCATCAAAGTACTCTTGGAGTTTATAACAACATTTTTTTAATAGATAATTTTTAATTTCTTTTGGAAACAATAGATATTTTCAATCAATTTTATAAATAATGGTAGTTTATTAATAATTCTATGTCCAATTGTGTTAATATGGTTACACGTAATTGTTTTATTTGTACACATTACTAGCGAACCGGCCCGGCTTCGCCCGGTAACAATTTAGTTTTTAGAGAGATTCTTTGAAAGACAAAAATGGTTACTGTGGGTCATCCTTAAAATGTAAACATATGCTATCATGAACTTTTCTGTAGACCTTTTTGAGAGTTACAATTATGTAGTACATTAATTTGATGTATCTCTTATGGTTTAGTCAGCGCAAGCCATGTAAGCGCCCTAAAAGCGGTTTTTTACGATTTGATTACAAACGGTTCAACATTTCTCCACTATCCTTATATTAAATATCAATGTATTATACACCAAAACTTTCTTCAAGAAATTCTCTAAATGAGGCTGAAAACTGCATCAAAATCCATCAAGTAGTTTAGAAGTACTAAGTGAATACACAGACAAACACAGATAAGCAACTTTGTTTTTTACTATTTAGAGATGTGCAAATCATTCTTTGGCCAATTAGTGTTGTGGTTATGAACATTACTATTGCTAATAAAATATTTTCTATCATTATAGAAATAAACAACACTGCAATAAATTAAAATACACAGTAGAGTTAGAATGCCAAATTTTAAAAATTAATCTTTGCAGCTGAACCATGGTGGTTTATTGCATAACTCTAATAGGCATACATTTCTTTTGCATTAAGAAAATTTATTGTAAATTGCCTGCATTAAAACCCCAAAAAATTAATCCATACCTTAAATAAAATTGAATAATGCCAAAATAAACTGTCTTTAGACATTACAAATCTCAAATATTGTTTATGGTCCTCAAGGTATATAATACAGAGGTTAATTTATTGGATAATTTGTTTACATGATACTGCCAATTCAATTTACAATCAAGCCATAGTCATAAGAATTTGACTTCATTTACATACTGTATTTTATAATCATTTAATTCCAAATGGAAAGTATCTATAGTGTGAGAATTATTATACAAGAACTATGTTTTTTCCCCTCCAGATTTAAAGGTATTTTATTTTCGTTCAACCAGCAATGTACATCTTTGAGCACTTTTGATGCTTTATCCATTAGGTCCTTGGCATCCAGACTACATATTATAATTGAAGTATCATATGCATAAAACATAATTTTTGCCAATATCAGTACTTAAATAAATACTAATATAAACTAAAAATAAATTTGTCCCAAAACAGTTACTTGTGACACTCTTATATTAATATTGCATGTATCTGAGTAAAATTTATTACTGTTTATATACTGAATTTTAAACTTTTTGCTTAAAATCTGATAAATAGGATTTGAACCAGTCATTTATAATTCCTCTGACTGTTAAGGCATATAATTTATTAAGGAGTATACTGTGACATACAGTGTCAAAAGCCTTAGTTAAGTCTAAAACAATTCCTACAGAAACATTATTATAAATAATTTTACTTAAGAATGTATAAAATAAAGAATTCATTTATTGCAAGCCTTTTATGAATTCATGTTGGGAAGTGTAGGCCCCTACAGCAAGTTATATTTATATAAGTATATAACTAATCTATTTTCCATTAGTTTCAAAGATTTTGGGGGAAGAAAAAGGCTATAAGCTTATAATTTCCTACATTAAATTGATCACCCTTATTGGTTTAATTTTAGCAATTTTTAAATCCACTGGGAAAATACCATCTTCAACAGATTTATTTATAATGTGGGTTAAAGGTACAGCTATTTAATGGGCACACTGTTTTATTATGACTGAAGGTAAATTATCTAACCAGGGTGCTATGTTGTGATTTGAGAGAACTCGTGCATTTTACAACTTCTTCCTTACATGTTGGAAACCGAAACATATTAAATGAAAATTGCGGTAATTTTCTAGTTTAGGGGCTTTTCTGAAAATAATAAAAAAAACTCCAGAAAGTGGTATATTTCGACTCTACTAATAACGTAGAACACGAATATACTAGGGGCATTAACGTACGACGAATTTCCTAACATGTACCCACCTAACCTAACAGAACCTAACTCCACGATGGGTGAATCACTATTTTACGTTTTTAAACTAACCTAGGATTGTACGGCTCTAAACTAACCTAGGATTGTAAGGTTGTACAGTAATATAAGATTATACAATATTAAAAAAATCTCCGATCAACACCCTACAATCACAGACTACATGGGAACCCTATAATCCTACGTTATTTTAAATAACTACAATCCTAGGTTAGTTAAAATCGCTACAATCCTAGGTTAGTTTAAAAATGTAAAATAGTGATTCACCCATCGTGGGGTTAGGTTCTGTTCGGTTAGGTGGGCACATATTATACAATTAGTCATACGTTAACGACGCTACTATAGTCGTGTTCTGCGTTACCTACGAATAATCCAAGGTTAGTATAGAAAGAATGTGAAATTGTGCTGTATAAACGTCCGGAAAAAGCCTTGTTTGACTTACGTAATATAACTACATTTGCACGTTAAGCTACCGGATAGGATTTGTGGGTTTCACACTAAACTACGAATTTAGGATTTTAGGGATTTAAAGGAACGTAAAACCCACACAAATAATATAAATGCACTCACCAATGTAGGCGGGTTGTACATACTCTTGTCAATGGCCCATTCAACGTCAGATCACTAGATGAAATCACAGTTTTCACGAAGCACCACATACGCGAATATAACGCACTGAAACACTCATTTACAGCCGAATATATATACAGAAGCACTCGTTAATAGGCTAATATAACGCAGAAACGTAGTCTTGCTTGCTTTTTTTCCGTCTTAAATCACGAACGAAGCACCATCGAACTGACCACGACCGCTGCCTGCATGCATACTAACGTATGACCCGTGATGTTTTATGCGCCCGGTAGATTGCGTGAATATGCAATGCGCAGCCATTATTAATGGCGGCAGACGTTAATAGGCGTAAACATCAACTTTCGCGATTTCTTTAAATATGTTCTACTTATTTTAACATTACGCCGTCTTGAATATCAACAAGGTAAGCTATGCAGAACCCGTTAATGCAACTTTTGTTGGCATAAAACGTTTCGTTCAAAACGTAAACAAACTGTCAGAAACAGTCACCTCACAAACTTGTTCAATTTTTTAAAATATGTTGTACTTATTTTAAAGCCATGCCCCCAATATATTCGTGTTCTACGTTATTAGTAGAGTCGAAATATACCACTTTCTGGAGTTTTTTTTCTTATTTTCAGAAAAGCCCCTAATCTAGAAAATTACCAAAATTGCTTCAATTTTTGTGGGATGTAATTATTATCAATTTTGAAAAAATTATTTGGATGCAACCATTGAAAAATAATGTGATAGTGTCACATTAAAATATTACGTTACATCCCTGCCTGCCCAGTGGGCTTGGACAATGTTGATGCAACTCACCTGTTTGACGGGCAATGTCTGTGTGAGGCGCGGCAGCATGATCACCACGCTTGGGAGCTCGCCTCAGACTACAGCACTATGCTCAGGGAGCAGCCAGCGATGTCCCACTCCCCTCTCCCGCTTCAAACCACCTGACATCACAGCCAGTGAAGACGTGTTTTACTGGCGCCATAAAATTTTGAAATAAAGACTGTTGGCTACGTCTGTGATGATGACAAAATATCAGTTGTTGAATTTCTATTCTAAACCATACCAGAAAATAATTGTGCGGAAGGGATTTTCAGTATAAATAGGGGTTCCAGGCATAAGACAGGCCAGGGTTGGGGTAGCTTTGCACAGGACCAGACGTCCTGATTTGTAATTTAAGTATTGTCCTGATTTTAAAATAAAATTTTGAAGGAATTGTTATAATAATAATATTTTAATTCCTGGGTGTAAATATTTTTAAAGACATTTTTTCTATCACTGTTGGCATTTTTATAGTGTTTTTGCATTTAAGGAGATTTGCAAATTTTGGGTACTGTAACACCATAATAAGCATTTAATGGGAATGAAAAATTGTAATTATTGAAACTTAAATATTGCACACGTGTTTTTCTTATAGCGCACATAATTACTTTATTGTATGCTTACATTTACATTTGTATTCATTTTTAAGAAGTGGGTTACCATCATAAAAGATTTTGGAGAGGTTATCCCCACCCCACAAGGAATAAACAGAAAAATTAAAGTTTCCACAATATTTCATTTTGGTTTCAAATGGTTGCTCCTAATCTAATTTCCAAGTTCCTGTTCTCCTTTACCCTAGAAGTGATGAAGGGGAACAGTGGTACTGATGTATTGAGAGAGTGGGTGTTCTCTGGGTGCTGCTCGTTGGGCCCAGAGCACAGCCAACGTCTCGGCGTATCGGTCACAATAATTGTTACATTTATTAAAAAATTTTATTGGGTCAACAACAATTTTATATTTGATGGTTAATTTAATATTTTCTACAGTGCTACTTAAATTTTTATCAGTATTATTTTTAACAACCTGCCAAATTCCTTTACTGACACTTTTAAATTTATAAATTATATATGTATTTTTTAACTTTTTTGCACTGTAAATAATTTTTTTTATATATTCTTTAATAATTCTTTATATATCTAATTTATATGAAGAATCTGTTTTACTTTGTTGATACAATATTTTCATAGTTTTACTGGAAGTTTTAATACCAGCTGTAATCCAATGTTTGCCAGAATAATTTGTTAGGCTAGCAGTTTTTAAAATAGGAAAAAATTCATAGAAAAGACTACAAATAATACTTATTCATCATAACCCTAAATTTAATATCTATAGTAGAGACTTCAAACATCTTCCCATTCATTATTTTATATTGAGAAAATATCTTTTAAAACTACTGTTTTCATTGTGGTTACAATGTTAAAAATAACTTTTAAGTGTTAATTGATTACAACAATCCGCTAAACTATGATATAAATTTACACACCAGTGTTACAAACATCTTTGTTCATAAGTACATTATCAATAGCTGACATAGATATAGAGATAACTCTTGTTGGTTTGTCATGCAAAGAGATATTATTAAATGAGCTTAACAATCTAAAATATTGATAGTATACATTATCTTTATTAGGCCTAAGTTTATTAATGTTCATGTCACCACATAAAACAATTTAAGCTTTGATAATTGTTAATAAATACAACATATGTTCCATTTTAGTAAACAATTTACCCAAACTGCCATCAGGAGTTCTGTATATACGTGCAATTACTAATACCTTTGTTATCGCTTTGTCTAAACTATTGATTTTTATAGTAGAAAGCACTACATTTTTTTCTTCACTTAAATTATCAATATTCGAGATTTTCCTATATTTGGTTCCACATTTAACATAAATACAAACACCACCATGTTTGGCACTGCTTATACAGAAAAAATTGGGTAATATATAACTAGGTAATTGCAAGATAATGAATTCTTCCTGGTTGCACCAGTGCTCAGTCAAACAAATAAAATTACATCTATTTAGGTCGTCATTTATTGACATATCTCAACTATGCAATTTATTTTTAAGAGATTGTACATTCTGATGAAAAATAATTACAGTTTTAAGTGCTACTATAGACCTATTATTTTTTGTTATATTTGTATTCTGTTATTACTGCAATCCTTAGTTTTTTCTAGTTTATTAATTATGTGCTTATATATACTGATACCTGCCCAATGCTATGGTTTATAAGTAGGTATTGAATCTGCTCTCTGCATAAGGCACCAGCAATTGAGGCTAGCCCTCAGTGTTAGGGCGTAGGATTATGTCGACACTATTGTCTCTAGGTCCAATTTACTAATAAATTCACCTCGTTTTCAGGTTACCAATAAATCAGTTTTATTAACGCTTAACAGGGCCACGAGACAATACTCCCCTTCCCTTTTATACGTAGGCTCCGTATTGTTTGGCGCGGCGATTCACGTTGTGGAGAGGGGGTGGGGGAGGCAAGATTCTTCATACTCGCTGGATGACTACTTATCTGGATGGAGGCACTGTCTTCTCTCGGCTGGCGACTTGGGACTGCTACGGCACTTGGTGGGCGTCTTGACGCTCCTCCTCCCGGGTCCACTCAGCACTCTCCTTCTGATGACGGCCGGCTGCCGTTGTCGTCTTCTCCCGGATTCGCTCCGCCCTCCTCGATTCCCGTCGGCCGACTGCTGCATTTTCTCGGACTCTTCCCGTCGCACGTCCCGTTTGACGGCCTCCGACTGAGGTCGACGTCGTGATGCATTCTCGATCCGGACGCCTCACTTCAGGTCCTCCGACTGACTGACTCGTTGACGTCTCTCAACTGACTGCCCGACTGCTCGATCCTAGACTGACTGATCCGTTCCTCCCTCCTCCTCGTGGTTTTGTAGGCTCGATCGCCATATTCAACTTGCACCATCTCTGCACGTGTCCGGGGCGGCCGCAGCGTCCCCCCTGAGTCGTAAAACACGTGGCTGCTGCTCCTGTGGTCCGCAGTCGGCCTGGCGTCGCCCCTTGATTCTGGCCTGGAAGTTTATTGTTCTGTTCTGCACGTGCGGGAACTCTTGGGTGGCCCCTTTGGTTCGGTGCACGTGTTGTTTTTATGCCTCCGGATATTGTGTCGTTATTCTCCCAGCACGCCCGCTAAAAGCTCTCAATGTTTATTGCTGAAACTAGCCCGGGACAGACTCAGCCGCTGGTGTGGGCTCAGCGTCCCTTGGCAGCTGCGAGGTGCAGCTGCATCCGCCTTCCTCCGCACGTGGTCGTTCCACCGGGCCGTCCTGGCGCCATTCTCCCATCACGTCCGCAAAACCCTTAATCCTTATTGCGGTCGTCCGCCTGCGAGCTTCGCCAGAGCGTGTGTTCTGACGAATAAAATATAGGGACGCAGAATGTGTCAATACATATATATGTCCTGCCAGGATGAGTCATGGCGTGTGTTGCTTGCTTACAGCTGTGAGTACAGGTCCAGTGCCCCATGCTACCGGCCCAGTTAACATAATCATATTTGCATATTATTTCTTGGCATTTCTTAGTTACTTTCCATTGCATATGCTATATCATTGAATTCTTCTTTGCACATACTTTCGACGCTGTTGAAATAAATGTATGTCTTCAGGGTAAAAATCATATGTGCTTTAATTATTTATGTCCATACACGTGCTATGAAGTCACTTTGCAACAAATTACTTGCCCCTGTACATAATTTATTTAGCGAAAACCGCATTTTGTGATCTGCAACCGTTCCGGAAATTTTGGGGATGTCCATGTTAGACGGACCACTCTTCATAACTGTTTACCATTAACTGTGCATTTGATACATTCTCATACACAGTTTTCTTTATAAATTTCCCTGTGGTAATATAAATGGAGGAAAAACCTTCATCTTATTTTTTGACTTAACTCATATATACCCTTCTAGTTAAATTGAAGACTATGTTTTGTGTAGCTGTCTCTCTCCATTAAATATACATCAATTAAATTCACATCACAAAAATGTTTACAAAGATTGGCAATATTTCTGTGTGTACCAATAATCTCTTTGTTTACACATGAGCCCTCTAATATATCATATGTATGTGGGACATTTATGACCACTACATTTGTACGAGTAAGTTTACATAGTGATTTTTTCAGAGAAGTAATTAACTTACAGGATTCATTTTTAGCCACACCATTAGATCCTGAAAAAATTACAACACTATCTTTTGATGATAAATGTGGGATTTCATTGTTTTTCGTCATTGTTCACACTAGCAAGCACTTCACTCATTGTAACGTTTGGTTGGTATACACTTATTACTGAAGCATGTGGTTGGGCAATTAAATTTAGTATTTTTTCCACAATACCTATGACATGGTTATCTGCTAATACTCTAACCTTAAAATTTACTTTCTGCTTTTTTTTATATGATCTGTTTAACGCATCTTGGTTTACCTTTTTTGCTTGTTTTCTGTATTAAGTGAAATCACCTTTCATCCTCTTCATTTGACAATACACTATACAACGTGTTTAGGAAACATGTAAAAACTCGGCCACGTGATTCATGGTTGGAAGAGATTGATATAGGACACCCATGGTTCATCTCAAATAATAAGGGCTGCAGAAGCCCTTAAAGGCAGAGGGCGACAAGTATATTACGTGGGATATTATGCAAAGTACTTACATCAGAGGTAAAAAAATTGGTATACAGATTAATTTAACCATGATCTTGGATAAAAGGAAGGTATGGTACGTTGTACACACCCCCTTCATGTAAATAATAGGGGTGGTACCCTTCGATTGCATGCAACATTTACACTGTCAAGTTAAATTTTAAATTGGTTGTGGATACCATTGGATGAAGCAGGACGTCGTAATTAGCAAATGAGACCCTCTTGGTTGCAACTCTCAAGGACCCGCAGTTTTTGGTTAAATCGTAAACAAAGGGTACAGTGGTAGCAAGGCCATGGCCTGGTGGGTAGGCAACATGCAATGCACTCGGTGGTAAATACATGTTGGTGGTATGATGTACGATGTTACATGTCATAGCCAGTTCCCCTTCCCCCTCTTGAGCAGTGTAGTTTCCCGCCTTGTCTGCTGGAGTGGCCTGTTATTCAGTCTGTCACTGCTTAAATTCACTAAGTACTGCAGAAGTGAACATGTACAGAGTACACTAATTCTGAAATTACTGACATGGTCTTGGTGTATGGTGAAATGAGAGGCAATAGCAGGGCAACTGTGCGTGTGTACAGTCAATGACACCCTGCACGTCAGCCAAACCACCAGACATTCGCACACCTTACACAGTGACTACGGGAAACTACCATGTTTCAGCGTCGATGTTGACCTGGCCGAACAAGAACCATCCACACTATGCAGTTTGAAGAGGCGGTCTTAGAGAATGTAGCAGACAGCGCTTCAACGAGCAACCGTGCGATTGTGCGGCGAATGGATGCATCGAATGGCACGGTATGGTATGAACAACTGCTGCGACCATACAATGTGCATAGGATACATGCAATGGGACCAGCAGATTATGCACCTAGGCTAGAATTTTGCTGGTGGTTCATGCATACTAACCGTGTCAGCATTTCAATATTACAATTTCCTACAGTTCTGATTGCCACAGTGGCTGCAACACGATGGTGCACCACCCCATTTCACCAGGATTGTGCATGGCCACCTCAACACAGCGTATCCCACTCGCTGTATAGGACGAGGTGGGTCTTGTGCTTGGCCACCATGCTCCCCGGACCTTACGCCATTAGACTTCTGGCTGTGCAGATTTCTTAAGGTGTGTGTGTGTACGAGACACCGGTGGCATCTGAAGAGGATCTGTTAGCAAGGGTCATGGCTGCCTGCGATTAAGTGTGACACCCACCAGAAGTTTTTCAACACGTCCGCCAGTCTCTATTGTGCCGCATGGTCTACTGCAATGACATTGGAGGGGCACATTTTGAAAATTTGTTGTAATACGCCACCTGCATAATCTCGAATGATTGCAATTTCTGTTCTGTTGTGCTGTCAAGTAGTGCCTTCAGTACCGATGATGCATTGCTATGTCATGGAATTTACATGTATTTACACACATTAGTACAGTCTCACGCTACTGGGCCCATTAAAACATTATCACTACTCTCAAAGTATCACAATACAGACTACATTGTACATCGCACATCATCACTGGCCGCACCAAACGTGTTTTTATCACGGATACTGTCACAGTTAGTCAGTGCAACCAATATATTGTTTCTATCATGTGCTGCACAATCTGCCACCTACACAGCTACACTTTGGTGTAGCACATTTCCTAATGCTAATCTGTTTCCTGCGTATTGGTTACTGGCCATACTCATTCAGTGGGGATTCCCCACTTTATTCCTCCGGGTGCAGGAAGGGTTTCCTTCTCACCATACCATGATAATGCTACCACTGAACACATAGTTTGTGATTTAACCGGAAACAGTGGGTCCTATAGAGTTGCAAATAGGGGGCCTTATTTGCTAATTACGATTACCTGCTTCATCCTATGGTATTCACAATCAATTTAACCTCACTGTGTAAATGTTGCATGCAATCAAAGGGTGCCAACCCCTATTCTTTACATGATGGGGATGTGTACGACGTACTGTACCTTCCTTTTATCCAAGATCTTGGTTTAATTAATCTGTATACCAGTATGTGTTCCTCTAACGTAAGTACTTTGCATAATATCCCACGTAACATGCTTGTAGCCCTCTGCCTTGAAGGGCATCTACAGCCCTTATTATTTGAGATGAACCATGGGTATCCTATATCATTATTCCTCTTTTCTGGTCACAAATCACGTGCTCGAGTTTGTACTCATGTTTTCTAAACACGTTGTATTTATTACTTACTGGAACACCAACACTAGGGGAATCATTAGCGGGAAAAAATTGAGGATTTTAATGGCATTACTCATTTACCTTGCACAACACTTGACCAGTGCATTTCATTGCTAGAACTANACTAAACACGTTGTATTTATTACTTACTGGAACACCAACACTAGGGGAATCATTAGCGGGAAAAAAATTGAGGATTTTAATGGCATTACTCATTTACCTTGCACAACACTTGACCAGTGCATTTCATTGCTAGAACTATTTTGATGACTATTTTCTGATTCAGAATATAAAAATTTATCATTTAAGTGATGCAATTTCTTCCATTGAACTTCTTATTATGTTGCATCTTTCCTGCTGTTTTTCACACTGAACTTTCATTACTATTGCCATTTGTACAATCTCTACCATTTTGCTGACAGTTTTTACAAAACCACTAAGATATTGATAAATTGTCTTCTTGTATCTTACTATATTTATTAAAGTGAAACTAATAATCTCACCCTTCACATAATAGAACATTACAACCTTTTTTGTAACATGAGCCACATTTGTTATTTAATAAAACATTTAAACATCCAGAGTAGCAGCTTTTCTGAAGGAAACGTCCTAGAACAACAAAAGTAGCATTGATGGGTTCTGCACAGCTTACCATGTTAATATTCAGGAGGGCGGGATGTTAAAATAAGTAGAACGTATAAAATAAAATAGTTAAAAGTACGAGTAGTTCGCCGCTTTGTTTACGTCGGACGCCATTATATTTGGTGAAGTAATGCATTATTAACGTGAACAAATGTGCATCGTGCCGTCACCTTATTGGCTGTGGGGTCTGTAGACATCATCGTCATGGAATTTTACGTGGAAGTTGAGATGCCATTAGTTGAAGTTAAGATGCGACAGTGCGGATGTGTTTTTGTGGGCGTGAGTAGTGACGTCCAAATCCGACTGTGCGAAGGCTTGTGATTTAAGATTGGAGGGTGCAAGAATGAGTGCTTCTGTGCGTAATATTTGCCTATGTGGCGGGTGTTACTTCAATGTTTTAGAAGATAGTGGTGTTTTGTCGATTGAGGTAAGATGCACCACAGTTGAATGGGTTGAGGACAGTGGAATTGTACCCGCAGCCTACCTAGGTGAGTTGATTCATATACTTCCGGTGTTTTTTGCTGTGACTTTAAAACCCTAAAATCCTAGATTAGATTAACACCCTAAAATCAAAGGTTAGTTTAAAACCCAATAATCCTAGATTAGTTTATAAATGTAAAATAGTGATTCACTCATCATAGGGTTAGGTTCTGTTAGGTTAGGTGGGTACATATTACGAAATTAGACAATGCCCCTAATATATTTGTGTTCTGCGTAATTAGTAGAGTGGAAATATACCACTTTTGGGGTTTTATTTAAATACTTTTTACAAAAAAAGCAGCTACTCTGGATAATTACCAAAATAAACCAATTTAATTTTTAATCCTACTGCCTGAATGCATATACTAATTAATCCAGCTTGCCCACTAATTTATTTCAACAGGGTAAGCTTTCAATAACATGGAAATGGCAGAAAACCTAGAAATATTGACATAATTTTATTGACATTTTCATGAGTCGAAAGTTGAAGTTAAGGCGAGAATCGTCCTTTCACTCTCACGACTCACTATCAAAGAACTGTTTTTGTACGTTCCCTATACATTATATAGGTAAATGTTGCCAGATTGTATGTAAGTTTGTATTCACTTACTCATTCTCCTTTCTGTTCAAGAAAGTTGTGTGTGTGTACTAAGCTTTTGCCTTTAACTGTTGCCAACACAGCTTATTGTGCCAGGGTCTTTAAATTCTGCCTGAATCTCCTACAACACAGTTTCTGCTTAAGGCCCAGTATACATTATTATCTAACTAATGATATGTTTACGCATCACAGTGCAATATTAAACCTTACTCATTCAGGGTTAATACAAGCCTGGTAAATATTACCTTGGATTAAAATCCTGGAACAAAGTTTGCAGATTCATGTTCCTAATTCATTACAAAGCCTACGTCAATTACTAAATAAAAATATATTTAACAAGATTTTTGCTTAAGGAAAAATCATTACGTTACAACCAAAATCATGCCATGTACACACATAAAAAAACTCATAACATAAACAGTCTCCATAAAAAGTAACAAACTACCACTGCCATAGAGCATGTCCGAACAGAGGGAAGAGGAGACCATGAAGGTACGAGTCATAGAACAAAGAGGAGATAGACCGATCTGTACACAACCAATCTCCTGCCGTGTCCGAAATTACAAATTCGTTAAGCCGCTGTCACACCTTCTAAAATTCGTCAACAACTATATTTGACAATAAAATTTGAAGACAAAATAGGCAATCAAATTTTTCCTTCCAACAAATTTTATTAAATAATTTTCAATGTGTTTGAAAATGTGTCACAATATCAAATTTTTTTTACAGGGAGAATCTAATTTGTGTTATAATTTAAAAATTATTTTCATAGTGAGATATTGCTGTGTTTTAAAATGTTGTCCACTACAGGAAGAAATGTAAGGAATGTTGTGATTTATTTTTGCGTCTTTATTAAATCAAACATTATTTACAACATGTATTTGCTGCACAATAAAATGTAAAGCCTCTGAGTTCGTCATTATTTGCAATATTCACTTACGATAGCATACATGCCCAGACAGCTTCTACATACCAAAATCAATTATCTCCATAACCTACTTCGTTTCCAGCAGTTGTTCGTTGTTTTAAGAATTCTTAACGTCCATCTTTGTCGTGCACGATTCTGTTTGGCTGAGACCATCAAACATCAAAAAAATTTTCGAACTGGTCCAATCTTCAAAAAATTTGACGGGTACTTGAGCCATGTAAGTTTCTCAGACAAATATGGCAGAGTTTATGACGTTTCGGTGACATCATGACTGTCCAACTTCATTTGACCAAACTTATTGGAAGCAGTTTGATGGAAAAATTTGACACTGTGACGAAGTTTAGTTTTTGATTTCTCCTTCCATAAGTTTCAACCCGGACGTCGTCGACAGTCACTTGTTTAGCACTCGCGACAATACATTTTTATATTAACAGTGACATTTCTTTTTATCTAAATTTCATGGTTAAAACAGATGTAATATTTCTACAATCATTACTGGAATCCTAAGAATATATTAATAAATAAGAAAAATAATCAATTATGCTATAGAGACTTAAAATTTTTTTGTGGCGAAATATATAAACAAACCACAACACTTACTTGTTTTTAAAATATGTTTGGTGTATTTTATGAACAGTTATTTGTTTTTAAAAAACTTTTTTAATTATGCATTTATGCATGTGTTTTGAAGGTCAAAACACACATGGCATTTATTTAATAATTTTGTATT
Source organism: Clitarchus hookeri (assembly GCA_002778355.1). Taxonomy (NCBI): domain Eukaryota; kingdom Metazoa; phylum Arthropoda; class Insecta; order Phasmatodea; family Phasmatidae; genus Clitarchus; species Clitarchus hookeri. Next base: position 618,335 of record NQII01000655.1, read on the forward strand.
TTGATAACATTCACTAGATACAAAATACGAAATACAAAATTACAAATACGTCACCATTTCTGTATACAAAATTGAGTCACATGAACATTTTGTCAACAAAATCTGCCATTTCGCACACAGTCTCCGTGTCCCAAAATGGAACTCCTTTTATGTCAACACATTTAGCAAAAATGGCATTGTTTTGATTTTAGGTTATAAAACTGATTTGTAAACACATGCTTTGAGATGTGGACGTGGTCCGCTTCTGCCACCGGACTTCCGACCGTGTCATACCGCACCAACGCACCAGAGTACACGAGGGAGCAACATGCAGTGAGTGTGTCAATGCATACTTCTTATCATTCACAAGGTGAAGGGGCACTGTGGCCTGTCTGCACAACTAACTATGGCAGAACTACCACTATCAAAACATTAGTATTAAATCCACAATATATTTAATAGTACAACAGAATTTTAAGTAATTAATAAGTGAATCTTGATCCCTGTTAATTATCACACAAGGGGAAACGTTATTTCAATATAGTTCGCAAAGACACATGAGATTTAGCTTCACCAAAATGCCACATGCTTTTTAGAAATTAGCTTAAATAATAAATTAGCACATTGTAGAAATAGCATAATAATTCATTATGTCCAGTTTCGATATTTACATGTTTGTATCTTTATGTAAGAATATTTTCAAACGGTTAACAAAGTTTCACAAAACAGCCTCTGCAGTTCCGGCCACTTTCGCCCCAAACCTGGGAATATAGTATTTAGGAAATTAATTTAATTATGCTAAAATAGGTCATTGTTCCGTATTACAGACTAAACTTGGGAAACCACAGTAAAAGTGCAAGTGTAGTATAGAGTATCCAGTCTAATCGTTTCCCTTATGGGTTGGTGCAATACCGCGTATCCCAACGATTCTGTTTAGCATATCCAAGTTTAGCACCAATTGTTCCACATCACATATAAAAATGTAGTTTTTTTTTTTAGTTTTTGTTTTTTTCATAAAATGATGGCGTGTGCTGTATGGAACATCACAATGTTGACCACCAGGCCAGCTATCCATTCTTCGCCAGATATAAACACATTCCTTGTCGAACATGACACCATCAGGCCTCAATACGGTGTGAACGATGCGGGGAAGGTGAAGTGAAACTCGTGAACAACAGCTGTTTTTTTTACAGATGCGGACAGCGAATGGTAGATGGAACAAAATGCAATTTCAAAGTGTCGGCGAGACAGGGCAGTTTCGTGGGAGATTCAAACTTGTCGCCCGGCAAGACCATCGAGTTGTGTTTACTGTGGTGCCTGATCAAGTACCTGCGACAGCAGATGATCGTGAACGTACTTCAGTGCTCGGGGAAGATGGTCGTCGCCTGGTCAGGTTTATGCCACCAAGTGTTCATAAACTGGATGCTGACATACAGGAAATGCATTGGTGTGCCAGGCAAAGTGGTCGAATTCGACGAGTCGAAATTGGGCAAGCGTTAGAACCACAAAGGACGCAAAGTTCACAGCCAGTGAGATTTTGTGGGCGTGCAATGGGACAACCCGACTAAACTCTTTCTGGTGCCCATGGGGAAGGAGAACGTGGTGACTCTAGTTAAGAACATTGGCGAATGGATCGCACCCCACATGACTATAATCTCAGACTGTTGGTGACCTGGACATTCATGGCTACCACCACATGCAGGTGAATCACAGGAGTGAATTTGTGTGCAATGAAAAGAGCAGCATGGTAAACACTAGAAATGCACTAAAGATGAAAAGGGGTGAAGCATTGAAGGTGGACACACAAATCATCGAGCGAAGTTGGTGTTCTGTGAGGTTCACCATACTGAGCTTTGGCCGATGGAATAAGTCGTGGGTCGGCTACCTGGCAGAGTACATTTGGAAAAAGAACCACCGGTACGGCGAACGACTGTACTTATTACTGGTCCATACTGCAGCCATGCACCATCGGAATTTACGCGGAGGGGATGGCATCGGCAAAAGGCGGTTCTCCTTTCGACAGGTTATGGCTTGTGTTTGTTCAAATTTGCATTTACGAGTGCAAGTGAGAGTGAGTTGCTGTTTGTGTTTGTTTAAAGTTTAAACGAGTGAATGAACTTGATGTGAGCCAAACTAATGGGTCTCTACGACCATTCTCTGCACCATAGAACAACAGAAGACCTTGCTGAGCACCGTGCCGATGACACGAACATCGAGAGTGGCCATCAGCAACAGTATCTCGATTGTGTTTGGGAAAATGCCTGCTTCACCCAACACCTAACAAGTCAGCTGAAGTGGGACACTTTGGTCCGACCATGTGGGCGACACCAGGACAGCTCGTGGTTCGGATCCAATCCGACCGGCACATGTACTCACACTCAGTGCCGCACTGTCAGCATGTAGCATGCAGGAAGGTGACACTAGACTTTGTAGCGCCTAGCAATCAATGCCATTACCAAACACCCAGTGTTCCGAGTGTCAGTAACCCCAAAGAGTAAAGTCTACATTATTACCAATGTGTTTTAACATAATTTCAAATAATATCAACAGTGAAGTGCAACGACTTCCTACTTGGAGCACGGGATTTAACCCCTCCAACATAAGTTCAGCCTCCACAGACCTCACCTGACTGGGGGCAATTCAGTTTTATGCAATTTATTTATGTGCAGTAAGTGCAGAAGTGTATATGTTTTATTCTCAGCAGTCACAAGCTTTGCAGACTCATATGGACATGTTTTCAGCATCATATGCATGTAAACCTAACAATATAAAATTGTGTTGTTATGAATATTTAAGTAGTATGTGTAATTTGTAGAACTATCACTTTTCATTAGGGCTAATGTTCAATCACTTTTAGGATAAGGGAGTTTTCCCAATCATACAATGTATCAATTAAGACCTTGACCCTATTTTCAGCTTCTTTTATGCTCATGCATTTCAGACTTCTGGCATTTTCACAGGAAGTGGCCAGAAAGACACCAGTAGGGCCATTTAGTCTGAAGTGGGCATTTATCGGATTAGGCTTTGTGGTCTGGCTCCCCCTCTGGCAACTTCAACAACTTATCTTTGCCTACCGTCAAGAAAAATAGTTTTCACTTTTATTGTTTGGAACATTTCAATTTAACATAATGTCATCACCCGGGAGGAGCGCCTCTCAACTTCCTGCAGACTTAGAGCCCCAGGATTTTAACTAGACATTTTTAATCCAGAGAGCACAAGCTCAGTTTCCTGGGATAGCCCCCGATGGGCTTAGTGCATCGGGTCCTCTTAATGATGATGTGAGCATTGTCACCATGGTATGTACTGTGTCAAAATATCAATAAATGACTTCAATCCCAAGTCAAATGTTTTTTTGCAGGCTTCGCCACTTAATGGCATATAGGGAGCTGAACCCACGAACCAGCCATTTTTAGGGTTTTTAAGTGTTTTTCAGTGTAACATGAACTTTCACAAAGGGCACCCATGGTGGTACTGGGCCGACCACAAATGCCTACGGCTAGCAGCCTAACAAACAGTCATTAAAACATCTTCAATGGAGGCATAGAGGATATGGAGAACGGTCCCGCCACCTGGGTGATTCGGCTACAAACCATCACAGCAGAGCAGCCGGTAAGCAACCAGCGAGATGCCTCTTGTGAGTGTTTCCCGCCAGATCTTTGCATGGGTACCAGTGCATTCTACGACATCTCTACCATTATCCACCTCTGACCTCACATCAAACTGTTTTTCATTTACAGGCACGAGTGAGTTTGTTGCTGTTTGTGTTGGTTAAAATTTCATTTTAAGTGTAAATAAGCGAGTGAGTCAGTTGCTGTTTGTGTATGTTTAAATTTCATTTTAAAGTGTAAATGATTGAGTGAACCATTTTCATTTACAGGCGCAAGCGAGGGTGAGTTGCTGTTTGTTACAGTTTAAATTAAATTTTAAAGTGCAAACGAGCGAATAAGTCTGATGCTGTTTTCTTGCAGTAAGTTTAAATTAAATATCATTTGCTACCCAGGGAGGGTGTAGAGCAGTTGTGTCGGTCATGACGAGTCCGACCTGCTACGATGGATGCACCTGCATTTGCTTAGTACGCAGAACTTGGAACTGCCAGTTTCGATCGAGGTTATTATTTATGGTTAAGGTTGTTTAATAAATAAAATTAAAATTTTCTTTGCAAATTAAAAAAAAATTGTAATTAAATAATAAACCCTTTAGTGCAAAGTGTTTCATATACAATACATCTGGAGTATTCAATTTTGGTTCTTACCTATTTTCATTACACGATAACCATTTAAAAGCCTATAGTAGACATGCAAACAATCGTATGTACAGAAATAACCTAATTTCCACAATGGTCGAGTAGTGCAGGGGTTAGCTCTCAAGATTCGGGATTCAAGGGTCACAAGTTTGAATCCCGGCATAACACTTTGAATATAAAACAATTAAAGTGTACATGCTGTGGATTGCTCGATCATCCTTTGTCGTTGGGGATAAAAAAACTATGATGATCTATTGGAATGGTGAACCGATGGATTAACAAGTCATCCAATATTCGTACGTTGGACGATTTCGAGTTTGCCCAAACTATTATGAAATCATTACTACGAAATCGTATAATGGAACAAACATCAAATAAATTTTTACTTTTTTTTGGGGTTTTTGTGCCATATATATGTCGAAAATCGTAACTCTTAATGATCACATGTGAGCATTAAAGCGTTAATTAATTTCTATCTTTTTGTGAAGTGACAGTCCTCCCTCCCACTGCCAATAATTTTTAACCCCTAAAATATGTACAATGTATCACATATTATGCATATTTGAACTGGGAGGGGGGTTTTACATTTTTTCTGGATACACAATATAAATTTTTAGCGATGGGTGACTTTTGGCACCTGTATATGCCCTTGGAAACAAATGGGGTGATTTGTGGTTTTTTCCATTTTTTGTTTGGGTACACTATAAGAAACAATCAGGCGCCAGTCAAAATCCACCCCCTTCCTGACTCTGTTGGATACGCAGGACAGAACAAACAGGGTGCAGAACCAATTTCCCCACTTTTGGTTTGGATATGCAAACCTGTACTTTTCGATCCCGTTGGTTTTTCTATGTGGAGACGCCAGGAAAAAACTTTTAGTCGAAACTGGGTCTTTGTAGGTGAGTTGGATACGCAGGAGGAAATTCCATGTCTGCCTTGGACTTCTCTGGGTCGCGGTTGGATACGAAATATGCGACTTTTTAGGTTGACCTTGTCGTATCATTGGATACAAAATGTTGTGATTTTTAGTGTTTTGGATCTGCAGTACGCAGTAATCACCTTTTCTTTGGGATTTTTTTTACCAACAGATCCCTGGTGAACCTCTTGAGTTCCAGTGAAATGGAGGAAGAAGTAGAGGGGGAGGAAGTGCAGGAAACTCTTACGACTGCAGCAAATGTGTCGTCAAGCTAAGCAGTTACTGCCCCATCGACCTTTTCAGATATATCAAAGTAATTATCTTATTTTCCCAAGGGGATTGTAATAATACTCGAGAATTAAAAAAAAAATTGCCACTAGCAATGTTTGGGAAATAATTGAGGCGCAGATCTGCAGTCGTTCGCTACCAATCTTACCCTAAACAACCTCCGACGTCCTTCAACAGAGATGTTCTAAGTGCAAATCGGCACCCGACACACGACAAAAAATATGTTCGAAGAAAAAAGTAGCAGCCGATAACAACAAACGGAGGAGGTGTTCGAAGCGGAGATCAGCAGCTGACATCAATCTAAATGTAAGAAAAAATCCTAAACCTAAAAAAAAAAATAGCCCGTGATATTTCTCGTCATGAAATACATCAAGGTACAAGCCGAGAAACGAGATACACTCGTTATAATAATCTTCGTAAAACAGGTAAAAAATATTAGAAACGTGGTTCTGATTTTGCATTTTAATATATATATATATATATAAACATACACTGAAAAGCCAAAAAAACTGGCACACCTGCCTAATATAGTGTAGGGCCTCCGCGAGCACACAGAAGTGCCGCAAGACGACTTGGCATGGTCTCGACTAATGTCTGAAGGCGTGCAGGAGGCATTTCACACCACGAATTCTGCAGGGCAGTCCACAAATCCATAGGAGTGCGAGGCGGTGGAGATCTCTTCTGAACAGCACGTTGCAAGGCATCCCAGATATGCTCAATAATGTTCATGTATGGCTATTTAAATGGCCAATGAAAGTGTTTAAAGTAAGAAGGGTGTTCCTGGAGCCACTCGGTAGCAACTCTCGACGTGTGGGATATCACAGTGTCCAGCTGGAATTGTTCACTTCCGTCGGAATGCACAATGGACATGAATGGGTGCAAGTTATCTGACAGGATGCTTATGTATCTGTCACCTGTCAGAGTCGTATCTAGACGTATCAGGGGTCCCATTTCACGCCAACTGCACACTCCCCATACCATGACAGAGCCTCTGCCAGCTTGAACAGTCCCCTTTTCACATGTAGGGTCGATGGATTCATAAGGATGTCTCCATACCCGTACACGTCCATCTGCCCAATACAATTGGAAACGAGACTCGTCAGACCAGGCAACATGTTTCCAGTCATCAACAGTCCAATGGCGGTGTTGGCGGGACCAGGCGAGGCGTAAAGCTTTGTGCCATGCAGTCAATAACAGTACACGAGTGGGTCTACGGCTCCGAAAGCCCATATCAATGATGGTTCTTTGAATAGTTCGCACGCTGGAACTTGTGGATGCCCCAGCATTGAAATCTGCACAAATTTGAGAAAGGGTTGCACATCTGTCACATTTAATGATTCTCGTCAATCGTCGTTTGTCCCGTTCGTTCACGATCTTTTGCCGGCCAAAGTGATGTCGAATATTTTATGTTTTACCGGATTCCCGATATTCATGGTACACTTCTGAAATGGTCGTACACGAAAATCCAAATTTAATCACTACCTCGGAGATGCTATGTCCCATCTCTCGTGCGCAGACTATAACACCACGTTAAAACTCACTGAAATCTTGATAACCTGCGATTGTAGCAGCAGTAACCCATCTAGCTAGTTTTCCAGAAGCTTGTCTTATTTATGCGTTGCTGACTGCATCGCGTTACTCTGATTGGTTCCATAGCTCTGTTATTTGCATACGCACACCCATACCATTTTTTTTGGCTCTCCAGTGTACATCGATATAGTGTTTATTTGTAAAATCTTTGCCTTTGTTTTGTAATGTATATACATAACACATATATTTCACATTTTTGTATAGAGATTAGCTCCATGGTTAATCAAAATTCTTAAAATTTCATCAGAAGTATCTTACTCATTACTATTTAAACCTTGGTATTTAAAACTTTTCAATTTTTTCTTATTATTATCCTTTGCTCTTTTAATATATTCCAAGAAAACACAATACAGACGATATATCCTTACTGTAGGCAGCTTTATTCAATACTCTAATATTTTCGAAAAAAACTGGGTCACCCAAACTTTTTCAATTAGGTAAAGCACGATGTTTTCGCGATTTTCATTAGCTGCTTTCACCAACAGTTTGCAATCTTTGTGAGTCCTTTCCATTACCTCTTCTATTTTTGCATCAAATACACTATTGCAGGCCAATTTTCAAAGAAATAATTTGAATACCATAATACAGTCAAGATACGCTGCAAGCACTGTCACGCTACTTGACAGCCATCCCATCTGTCAACCACTGGAAGCGATCTGTCATTTCTCAGTGCATCACTTCACTTTACCACACCCACATTGACAGAGTCAAACAGTGGGCGACATGGCCAGCCGGCCCATTCGATACCAGAGACAGTAGACGCGCTGTGGCAGTACTCGCATGTGCACAACAACGGACCATCTCCCGCTGCCTTCCACAATACTGCAGAGGACAACAATACTCATCGAAAACAACACAACCACCATGTCCCTGTCGGTATTCCCCTGCAACTGGGTACCACTAGTACAGTGGGTACCGAAACTGGCCGAAACAAGTTCGCAAAACCAGCAGTTTTACCAATGTGGCAAATCTTGTGCGAACAAGTGACTGTGCCCCAACATGTATGCAAGTACAACCACTTACTGTCGCAACTGTCAATCTGGACATGTGTATATACATGTCAGCAAGTGATATCAACACAACCACTGCCAGTATGCGAACTTATGACTTGTCATGCAATTCCACTGAAGCATGTGTGCTGTCCGCTGCAGAGTGTACGCTTAAACAACGCGTCGAATGCGTTTCGCGAAATTCTTGCATTGTGATCGCGTTTACGCCGACGTTTATGTATTTGTATTTTTATTGTTGCTGGATGGATGTATGAATTAGAATACAAGGCTTCTTTTTCATATGGACAATGCTGTAGAAATCGCTTATTAATATCAAAATAATTCTCCTTCGTCTTATTATGTCTCTTGTTCTCGCTAGTTTTCATCGCTCATCGCATCTATACTGCCTTGTATATCTTCTACCCAGTGAAAACATACAGTGTCAATGGTTTTTTGCACGTCTTTTTTTGCATTTGTGACATCTGAAAATGTAATTTTTACCCTCGAAATAGATTGCAGCACAATTTAAGATGGCATCCATCGCCGTCAGATCATAGGTTTATTGTGAAACAGTAGTATAGCTCGTCGTAGCCCATCACATCGCAACACATCGCATCCAAACACATCGCTGTATTGTGGAACCAGATTAACCGAGAAGCAAAGTAAAGTAAAATTGCTGCTACTAAAGAAATTGTGTATACAATCTGTTTATGAAACATGGGTACAAACTCTGATTCGTGAATTTTTGCCTGGAACATTGTTTTTTTTTTGCAGAAAACCCCGAAATTTTGGCACTTGTTTTGGTTTTCTGCATATATATTGGGAAATATGCGTTTTCTTCGAAAAGACCATTCCATACAAAATTAAAGTAAACAAAATTGCCTACATTTTTTGTCCATAACAGTTTTTTCTACGACCAACCGTTCCGCCACTAGAGCGCACCAAAAAATGGGGAAAATTCCCAAAAATCGCAAAAACGACATATTTCGACTATCTACGCCCAATGTCCGTGGAAACGACTCATGTTATTATAGTTTTGACCATGTATGGTATTGAACTTGATGAACTACACTTAAAATAAATGTTGGGCCCAATTGTTTTAAAGAATTGTCTAAAATCAAATTGAAAGGGCAGCATATGCTAAAATATGGGCTCTCACTGCCCTGTAGTACATATACCCTGTCATAATTTTCTCAATTGTATTCATGGCGTAGCAGGTGTGAACTAAATCCTTTCATCAACTGCCATTCATTGGGTAACAGACAGAACCCAAGTATGACATCAGTAAATGAAAGCCACCTAGGCGAATTGCCACATGTTGAAGCATGGTGTCGTCACAATTAGCCACAATGTACCGTGCTTTTAAGTAGAGCGGTTGGTCAAATGTGACCACAGGCGATGTCTGTTTGTTAGCCCTGCACTTCCCTGCTGCTTCCAGAAATGCAGTGCATATGGTGTCGTACTCGGAAGGAGGAGCATTAATAAAAGTAAGGCACGTAGTTTACGTTTTCTCAAAGGCGAGGCCCTGGGTGGCTTGTTCCATAAACGTGTTCCATCCCGGTGTTATGGACACATATTTGTGTTTGCTGAACAGCCAAAGAATTTCAGCAGCTGAGAGATAGGTGGTCTGGGATGTCCCAAACTTGTAGGAGAGATCTTCAATCTTTATTGCCTTCAGTTCGTCACCACCTTCTTTTGCCTCGAAAAGTTTCAAATTAACATTGCCAAATTTTCCAACAACATCTGCAGCTGGTATCCTTGCCATTCTCTGAATTGTTGCATCTGGAGGTACAGCAGAAGCTGGGGCAACAGTAAAAATTCCTCCAATGACGTGGAACGTGTTGTATCCATCTATTGTTCTAGTATTAGAATCCACATTGTCGTATGCGAACTGAATAAATCCATCTTCTGTTACTTTTTCCTGCGAATGCAGGGTTGATGCAATTTCAAATCGTACTGCTTCTGAGTAACTGAAGCAAAACCCCAACGAACTCAAAATATCGATCAACTTCCAGGACCCAAATTTTTTGTAAATAAATGCTCCAATTCCGACTTGTAAATTTGACAGAAACGAGCGGGGCCTTACAGCACTGATAATACTGTGAGCAATTGCGTGGCATTTTTTTTTTTCATTTATCAGTATGTTCCCCCTTCTTTCTCTTCACAGTCAAATTATGCAGAAAATGTTTGAGTGTATCAGGAATGACTGACTCCGCCTCTTCCAGAAAACAGCCTGGAGCCGGGTACTCGCTGACATCATAAACCTGCGATCTGACTTCCTCTCAAATTATTTTTGCAGCTGCTTCCACTACACGAAGCTTCTATTCTGCTTCAGAGTTACACTTCTTCTCCCCAATAGTTTTAAAACAAGCAACGGTCTTCTTTTTCTTATTGGTCATGAACATTATATGCTCCCCATATTTCTCTTTAAGTCTGGCCTTGACTGATTTTGCATCTGACACCTAGTCTCCTTTTATCTGTTCAATTAGTTCATCTAACTAGAACTGGCATTCATTGTTGCTGCTTTCAAGGTATGTGTATATGTATTCCATTGCAACATCAATTTCAAGTGCAAAAGGACCACGCCTTGTCGATGTTACTTTCGGTTTTCTTGCTTTAGCAGACAGTTTTGTACTACAGCTTTTGTGATATTGCGCATAGCATGCAACCAAGTCGGGAACATGCTCAATCCGACGAAGTATAGCCCGTCCATATTCATCATTTGCGTCTTGGGCATCCTTCATAATACTGTTTATCAAGCTTTGAGTTGTGTCACGAACCTGGTACACAACATCCCGCTCATTTGGAGGTTTTTTGGATTCTGCAGCCAAAAACGCAGCAGTAATTTCCAATCCACATATGAAACAGTTAGTTCTGAATGAAAAATGAGTGACTGCTGATCGGGTTCGTTGAGCTGTACTGGCGTCACGTTTTTTCAGGAAAGCAACAATGGATTGATCATCTGTATATGATTTCCTACACTTTTCATGCACTTTGACAGACGTTTGTCCCCTCAAACTACCGCCCTTCCCATCTTTCCTTGGTTTACTGGCTTCAATAAACGATACAACTCCTTTCTCTTACACTGTTGCTATTGTCTCTCCATCTTCTAGTGGCAAGTCACAGATAAAACACACCGACATCGCGACTCTTTCACGTTAGCACGATAAATCGAACTTGTAAAACCGGACACATATACGAACAGTGGAATATCTGAACATCAACTGACGAGCCGGTGGCTTGGTCAGGGCCCTCAGGGACAAGTACAACTATACTTGTATGGGAGGGGACGTCCTCAGGTAGCGACCATCTGCCACAAAAAAAAAGGGTCTTCAATGGCTCACTGAGATAAGACGCATAACCCCACATTCCAACATTCAAACATTCATTCCAATATTAATTTACCATCTTTCCATGAGTTTGTGGCGCGCAGCAAGCCAGATGATTTTTACTTTTTTTCACTAATTTGTCTCCTTTCTTTCGATTTGATTTTAGAAAATTCTTTGAAAACAATTGGACCCAATATTTATTTCAAGTGTATTTCAGCGGACCCCGTATTTATTTTTAAGTGTATTTCATCAAGTTCAATACCATACATGGTCAAAGCTATTATAACATGAGTCGTTTCCACGGACATCGGGCGTAGAAAGTAAAAATATGGAGTTTTTGCGATTTTTGGGAATTTTGCCCATTATTTGGCACGCTCTAGCGGCGGAACGGTTGGTCATAGAAATAAATGTCATGAACAAAAAATGTAGGCAATTTTGTTTACTTGAATTTTGTATGGGATAGTCTTTTCGAAAAAAAACGCATAGTTCCCAATATATAGGCAGAAAACCAAACAATGTGCCAAAATTTCGAGGCTTTTTGCAAAAAAAAAAACAATGTTCCGGGCAAAAATTCTGTCAGCAAACCTCATATTCGTGTTCAGCGACTCAAAAAACACAAGGAATGACAACGATTACGACTATATCTAAACTTTCCGCTAAAGGCCCTTTTTTTTTTCCTAATTTACCTAGCCTATAGGCTGAATTTGAAAGTGATGATATATTAAGAAAAATTGCCTTGATGCTAGGCCACACTCAAATTTCCCGCACATTCACACATGGTGACATAACTCGTGTAGAGGGGGCGCACAAAGTGGGTTATGCCCTCAAAAGTTGCCTCTTGAGGACATTGATGTGGGATGGTCACCTGACTGTGGAAGTGCCTCGAACGTTATGCAGGTAGGGTGCACTCCTAGTATACCGCGCCGAGGCATGAGTCGTGGAGGTGTAACTGCCACATTTGGGCCGACTCCCCCCAGTAGAGGGCACATAACAGCTGCACAGTTGTTGCGGAACGAACTGGCTAAAGGAGGAGGGACGCGGCATGCATAAAATTGCACATGAATATCGTAAATGGTATTCTCAACAATCTATCACAGTTTCAGAAAGTTCCATTTCGGTTATTGACCAAAGTCAAAATTGAAATTAACCATGCTATTCAAATTGGGAAATGTATTTTCTTCACAATGTATTATTGATTGAAATATTATCGGTGAGATTTTGCATGGTGTACTGTATAAGGGACGTATCGTGAACATACTATTAGGTCCTCATTCTTAGTCATTTTTATTCCGGTCTAAGTGAAGATCATCCTCCGAACAATTTTTTTTGTATTCCGAGAACTAGTCCGAGGATCATCTTGTTTTAGTACAGACTAAGTGCGGTATTCATATACATATCCTGAGCACTAGTTTCGTCAAGACAATCTTATTAGGTGTCTGAAGTTCGTATTTTTATTTCATGAACATTGTTTAAGCTTGTCTCAAGCACAGGCAAACATGGCGGCCTTCATGAAGTTTGTTTTATTTTCGTGTGCCATAAGACTGAGTATTTCTGTTCCATAGTCACTGCTTGAGATCACGATTTCGAACCATGTTTCATAGACATCGAAACCTTGCTTAAAATGGGAAATAAGCCTGTCTTTGCCAAGTTGACTGTAGAGATGATTGAAGATGATGTTGTTTTAAATGAAGGGTGTTAATTTGATAACTTAATACATCGAACTAGCAAAGATTTCTGCAAAATGGCGATAGCAAAATATGTGTTATGTTGAGATTAATGATTTAATTATGCATTTGGATGAAAATATAAATTGTTCTGCTCTCAGAACGATTTTACAGAACTGTTATTCTACAGATACCAAACATTTTTGAACATTATTCGCATAGAAGAACTTAAGTTCCTCTAATTACAAAGTTGAAACTAGATTTAACTAAACTCAATACTACTTATTTAGAAAAAAGATCTTTCTTTTCGCATATAATTGTAATTACAATAAACATACATGTACTTAATAAGAAACCAAATTTACTAAATTAAACTGTGTGCTAAAATAAACATACAAGCTAAAGATTTGTAAATAAAAATATGTTCTACATTGATAATTTTTAATACAATGTTTATATAAAACATATTTGCCTTATATCTGGCTTTGGGCTCATATGGTGCGAGGAGGTCACACCGCGCACTCTCACAGATACTGTGTGTTCTGAAAGGTAGCAGTAGTATTGTTAGGTATGTTCGAACACAGCGTCATGACAGGGATTCGGGATTCAGAAGCTTGGTAACGAAATGACAAACTTCATGCGGTTGCATTCCGCTTCGGGGGCGGCCATATTGGCAGCCAGTGTCAACCGGAGGTGGTCATCTTGGCAGCCAGTGCCAAAATGTCCAAACGTTTTGCAAAAAATTGCAAAATTAATTTTCAAAAAATTATTTTTTCACAAAATTAATTTTCAAAAATTAATTTTTCAAGTAACCAATTGAAAAGTATGATTAAATATTTCAAAATATAAATTTAACTTTTGAAAAGTTTCAACTTTTCAAAAGTTCCAAAAATTATTTTTTTCTCGCACATTCCCTGGTGGCCATGTTAGTTCATGGAGAATCCCTAAGCCGACGCCAAGGTGTCAGCCATGTTGGTTGTGGCTCCCGAAGACGACGCTGGCATTCAAGGGGGGCCACAGTGAAGCAATGGGTAGAGTGCAACTTCACGCTCTTGCATTCACGCACCGACGGCTCCCAACAGAGAGCTTCGGGGACATCACGCTCACGCATTCCAAACGAAAGGTGCCGCAGTGAAGTAATGGGTAGAGCGCAACTTCACGCTCTCGCATTCCCGCACCTATGGCTGTGTCTCCCAAAAGAGACACAGCCAGGACATAGCTTCGGAGTCATGACGTCATGCTCTGACATTCAAGGGGGTGCCGCAGTGAAGCAATGGGTAGAGCGCAACTCCACGCTCTTGCAAACACGCACCGACGAATCCCAACAGAGACGCAGCCAGGGGACATAGCTTCGAGACATTATGCATTCAAAGGGGGTCCTGCAGTGAAGTAATGCGTAGAGCACAATTTCATGCTCCCGCATTCCCAAAAGAGAGATGACGTAGATGGCAAGTTAAATGTAACGCCCTAGTATGTCTAATTCAATGGGGCCGCAGTAGTGTAGTGGGTAGAGTGTATGTTAAACCATCATGCTCCCACATTCTCAGGGAGTGCAGCAGCAGCTCCCAAGAGACACGCCAGCCATGCGCTAGAGCCTTACACATGTGTTAACAAAAATACTATACATATATACATATACATATATATATATATATACATCCTACAATCACGTGTGGTAACCAGACGCAGCCAATGATTTCTGATGATCGACAAACATTGCATTTGCACTTCTTGTTATGCCTATACAGGATATCACTGCGATAAAAACACAAAATCGCAGTTATCACAGTGGAATGCCTTGTATATATTTCCTATGATTTTTGGACATAGCCGCCAGGGAATGATTTCCTTGTAATTTTTGGAGGTCAAGGTCAAATTATTATTTTCCTACATGAATACCATGTCAGTGATTAAAGGTCACTGTCAAATTTATTCCTCCATGTACACCATGTCGGTACTCAAAGGTCAAGGTCAAATGTTTTTACCAGTGAGCATGGAGGCGGCAGCATTAGCTTGGTTATGACTAATGCTAAAATAATATTTCAATGACGACATCCAAGATGGGTATCGTCTCAAGAACCCTTCGATAAGCATGGATATAATAAATTAATAACGTTAAAATAATACTATTACCTCATCCAAGATGGCCGTCGTCGTCTCAAGAAACCTTCGATAGAGAACTGAGTTCGTGCCTTGGAGGGAGGCATCAGCATTAGCTTGGTTATGACTAATGCTAAAATAATATTACTATGGCGACATCCAAGATGGTCATCGTCTCATGTACCCTTCGATAAGCATGGATATAATAAATGAATAACGTTAAATTAATACTATGACCTTATCCAAGATGGCCGTCGTCTCAAGAAACCTTCGATACAGAACTGAGTTCGTGCCTTGGAGCTGTACAAAAATGTTACTTCTCTTTTGGCTTTGACAAAATCTGATAATTGGCTTTTCCTAGTGATGTACGTGGACCTAATATTAACATTGATATGATAAATGAATAACGTTAAAATAGATTACACCATCCAAGATGGACCATCGGCTGAACATGTTATGTGTTCTTTCATGTCAATATCGTAATGAGATACTCTACGAGACGCTTTAACAGAGTGTATTAAGCGTATCTCATTTAAGTTGGAAGTATGCACACGGTCGGAACCTTTAGTAGCATACAGTAAGGTCTGTTCCCGGAGCTGTTCGCAGCCAATCATCGAATGGGCACGTCCACATCAAAGGAACCATCACACACCGTTTCGTCTCTATGTTCTTATCTACTCTGTGCCAGCACTTTATGATTGGCTGCTGTTTGTTTCTGCAATGGCCCAAGAGAGCCTAATTTTATAGAGGCACGAGTACTCGATTGACGGATAATTCGTTCTGTTGCACCAGATTAAATTGGTGGTCGACTCAAGAAACGTTCGATAAACTGTACAAAAAATGTTAATTCTCTTTCGGACTTTGACAAAATCTGAGGTAAGTGTTTCGTCTGCATCGCGGTGGCGAGTAGATATACAAAACAAACGTATTATTATATTACCGACAAGTGGGATAGATTGTACCTTTTCGAAACACACAACGCTTTAACAGAGAGTATTAAATGTATCTCATTTAAGGTCCCCGTCTACCTGGAACTTTTTCCCACGTCTAGGCCGAGAAGCACGGAAGCAATAAGGGCGACACTGCCACGCGTATAAAGTACGTCATCGCCTCTAAGCGCAAGGCTCTGAACTAGCGTGCAGTGTTCTCGTCGTGCTGCGTGTACCTATGGGACTTTCAGTGGTGACCATATCATTTTATTAGTGGGAAGTCTTTAGGAAGGTTCAATGCATGCCCCTTATAGTAGTTTTGTATGTATCTGACGCGCGCATTTTGAGCTACAGCGCCTTGGAAAGGCTGTTTTTAGCGGTTTTGGAGTACTCTGAATTGATGATTCTAACGTACATGATATTTTGAAAGTACTTAACAGCTCTCGTCTGAAGTGTGTGTGTTCTTTTCGTAGATCAGCATGTTGGACGCACGCTTCATAGTTTCGTTGAAAAACGTGTATTTCGAACACTCTGCAACGCAGTTCAAGCGCCAGGTAGACGGGCGCCTTAAGATGGAAGTAATAGTCATGCACATGGTTGGAACCTATAGTAGCATACAGTAGCCAGTATGTATTTCACCTAAGGCGTTCTGTACGCTGCGTGTCGCCGACCGGTGTATAGGCATTACAACTGGTCTCGTTTTTTAACCTACCGCTGGGTACATTCAGTCACAGGTCTTGGCCTGTACTCGCACCGTGCCACAACATATCCGCCCGTTTATACACTCTCGCTATTTGACGTCTGGTCCTTACAGCCATTCATATATATTAATATTTTAGATTATTTCGTAGTGCTTGCTCGTCGTCTTTAGTATTCATGGGGTACTCACACGTTCGGCATACAACTCGTCCATATTTGTCTTGGCTTTTAACCTATCTCAGTTTGTTATAAGTTATCCATCCTTAATTTTATTTATGTATATGCTTTCATATATATATATTTATATATAAATGTCTTTTAACCGAGTCATTAACGTCTTTACAACACTATGCAGCTAGACTTCCCGTCACTCTTCACAGAAGGTTCACGAATCATGTCTGCATGAATGTTCTTCTATGATAGTAGGTTGTTAGATACCTCTGAGTCAGAGTACTAGGTTCCAATCTGTGTTTCTACACATAGGTAAGTGTTCTACACGTTGGAATTCAGTCATGCTGGCTGAAGGCTATCGTGCGTCTAGCAGGAGCTGTGTGACATTTGGAGCCTTACATAACACTCTGTTGGCTAGTGTTATTCGTTAAACTTGACAAGACCCACAGGGCGCTTGCGTCGTCACCCAACCATCTGAGCGGCCTCACATATTCCACAGCATATGGCAACAGTCGCGTTCTGTTGCTAGTGTTGTACACTGAATGTATTGGACCATTTCAGTTGGTTTGTAAGGACGTTATTTGCTAGTCTGTTGTACTGTCCAGAATAGTCTAGTAGTGTATAACATCGTTAATTTTTATCATTCTATGTTTGGTTGTTAAGAGCTAGCCATGTTAGCGATGACTCGAGCTGTCGCCCTTGTGTGTAGGGCTGATGGTGATCGTTTATATGACTATATTAATATTTTACAATTTTTACAGTTAATTATATTTTCGACTTACTTTGTCAAAATCTGGTTTTTCTCAGAGGTGGAGGTGAACTTAATATTGACAAGGATTAACATAAATGAATAACACCGAAATCATTTACATACTTTTACCTTTACTTACAGACTTGACATAATACAAATACATAGTCACATTTGATACATGCTCAACATAGTGTTCATTCGAGCGAAACCTTTATGTTGACTGATTTAGAAGAAGAACAATATCTTCTGTGAGCAGTCAATTGGCTCTTATTCGAATATACTGCACTGCAGTTATCACATGGGTAGGTCTTGTAGACGGTGGCAAAGCTACAGTTGCTATCTTCATGCTGTTTGGTCCAGCTACGCCTCCTAAATTTTTTGCAGCAATACTTACACTCTCTTCCTGATGAACGACGAACATAGCCTTTGCATGTATTGTTATGTCTATACACACCATCACTTCGGGCAAACACGGTATCACAGGTATCACAGTGGAATGTTTTGTATGCCGGGCTGAACATGCAATGGCAACTTTCATGCTGCCGTGGATTATACCTTGTGTTAAAAGTACCTCCACAGTAGTTACATTGATGGCGTATCGCTTGCATCGTCTCTTCAGGACCCCTTGCTGTTGGCCAGGTTGTAGACGGTATATCTTTAGCTATTGGTTCCGTCCACATATTATAGTAGGGTGCACAATTGTAGTAGTTACAACGATATCGTAATGTGTGTATTGGCTCTTCAGTGTACCTTGCTGTTGATGCCGATGTTGGCGATGGCGAGTCTTCATCCATTGATTCTGTCTTCATATTGTTGTAAACAAGACTGCTTTTCACAAAAGCACTCGACAACTGAATGATCTTCATTTTACGTGATGTTCGCTTATATACTATACACACGTCAATTTGTATTGCGTGTCTCGGCTTTCCTCAGTGAACGACAGCCTCGCATAGCATGTTAGGTTCCTTTCTGCGCGGTGGTGTTCTCACTTTATTACCGCGATAGCTTACATTTTATGCTTCATATGTCTCTTCGCATTGTAGCCATATGGAAATGATATGTTACAGTAGTGACATGACTGTTCCCGCCATTGTTTTCATAGTAGTGTGCGTTGCCTTTAATGCTTTATCATTGTGTATGATCTGAGATAACCCTCGCACATATGTTGGGGGAGACTCTGAGATAACTCTCCTGGCTTGGAATGCATGCGTGTGGTGTATATCATCTAGTAGGAGGGTCTTAAACGATAATTTAATTTGGGAATACTCTGATATAGCCCTCCCGGCTTGGCATGCAAGAGCGTGAAGTATTTCATCTTGTAGGAATGACTTACATGTTAATTGATTTTGGGATGATCATGAGCTAACTCTCCTGGCTTCGAATGCAAGCACGTGGTGCATATTATTAGTAGGAAGGTCTTAAATTGTAATTATTTTTGGGAAGACACCGAGACAACCTCTAGCTTGGAATGCAAGCGCATGATGTATACGACCTCGTAGGAGGGAAATTAAATTATAATCGAATTTGGGAAGACACTAAGGTTAACCCTCCCGGCCACTGCTTGTAGTATTTGCGTTAGGCGTAAGTAGATTGGTTGCGGTGGTGATAACTACTTGACATATTTTATATATATATATATATTTCCGCAACTCACGTGTGTGTCGCTTGCAGTCGTTGCCTTGCATGTTTATTTCCAATAAAACATTTTAATATATATATTTTCGAAACTCACATCGTTGGGGAGGGGGGAGGAGGGCTGGGATGTCCATAATAAATGCACCTTTCTAAGCACTGTTTCATACAGTATCTCGTGAGATGCCATGGAAGCACGATCTACAACGGACGGTCTGCTCGACATGTGTATGTATGATACAATTTAAGTATACTCGGATTTTGGGAAGACTCTGAGATCACCCTCCCGACTTCGCATGCACTATAGATATGTATATATATTTCCATCGCTCTCGCACCGGAAGAGTGCTGGTAAAACCATGTAAACTATCGTGACAGTCGCTCTTTCAATTGCATCATCACCTAGGCTCCTCTTGGGATGTGAGACGTTGTCGCCCTTGAAAAGTCGCCCGGCGTGTACATGCGTCCCCCCTACTCCTGGCTTCCAGTGCCTCGGCACGTGTCTTACAACAGTATCTCGTGAGACACCNAGACAAAGGGAAACTATATAGTTCATTACATTAATCTCCAGCATGCATTAGGTCATGGGTTGAAGTTGAAGAATATACATCGGGTGCTTCAATTCAATCAGTAGTCATGGCTGAAGTTATATATTGAACTCAACACAGAGAAACGTCAGGCGGAAAAGTACAGCAAACCCTGCATAGATTGGCTTATTATATACGTTCATGTTCCAATTTTACCAGCGATAATTTTTCATTATATAATGTTCTGCATTTGAAAGTCGGTTTAGCGATAAGCTTCTTTTGCACGCCGATCACAACACACACACAAGTTCCATGCATTGACGTTTACTATAATCTTTAAAGGTAAGAAGCCACAGCATGCAATCTCCATAATATAGGAATCTGTGTTTGTATATACCAGACTCACGTCATTACCATACCGCGCTCTCATTACATCATAGTAAATGCGATACATTAACGTTTTGGGTAGGTCAAGTACAGCAAACCCTACATAGATTGGCTTATTAAATATAATACGTTCATGTTCCTATTTTACCAGCGATAATTTTTTCATTTTATATTGTTCTGTATTTGAAAGTCAGTTTAGCGATAAGCGGTATGGTAATGATGTGAGTCTGGTATATACAAACACAGATTCCTATATTATGGAGATTGCATGCTGTGACTTCTTACCTTTCTCGATGCGGCCTTCCACTTGTGTCTTGGAAGTGGGCGCGCGCGCGTACATGTATGTCAGTATGCTGCATGACTCTTTTTTTTGCATACTGACTGATCATACAGCCTTGCTGCAGCATATAGATGTCATGTAGGCGTGACGGCCGTCTCTCCCTTAGGGACATGCCTGTCCCCTGCCCTGTGCATGCAGGAGCGCGAAGTGTGCACTCTGTCCACTACTCTACCGTGGCCCCATCGAAATGGAATGCTAGTGGGTGCCATTTAACTTGTCATCTGTTCTTCGAGCAGATTTGTACTAAGTTTCTTCGTCATCCCTTCCAATATCTTGCTGCGATTCGTCTCTGAAAATGTTTCGTCGTCGTGGTGAGGGACATCGTACTGATGACACCTAGGTTCGCATCTAACTTCTTACTTATTGCTTCCAGCGCGCCTACATCGTTAATTTTTCTTCTCCACAGCTGCAAACGCACGGCCTAACATGAGCATGAAGTTTTAACATGCACTCTGTGTCTCCTACTTTGGTCATTGTACAAACAATTATAAACAAATGCTTTGTGTTGGTGACTTGTTAATGTAAAGTAATAAAGTATTTTAAGAGGTGCAGGCTGTTCAATTAGTTAATGCACCATTGTTAGTACTTTTGGTTCAGAGAAACAAGGGCCAGATGCTTTTCGGGGAAATAAAATATTTTAAAGAGAAAATCAATTGCGTGGAACAGATGATTTAGGATAATAGAATTTAAGTACCAAATATAGTGTGGGATAAAAGTATGTTTTGAAATCTTGGGGATTGAACATTTAGAAGGTGTACTGATTACCAACAATTATTATCTTTAAAGTTTCAGTTCTTTAAACCTGCATATTTGTGGCTCATTAGAAAATCTTATATGTATGTATGTATGTATGTATGTATGTATATATATATATATATATGAGGCATGCATCTCTCTCGGGTCACGTCTGCCCCCTCCCCTGTGAATGTGAGAGCCCATTGTTTTAACGTGCAGTCTATCCCCTAAGCTACTGCGGCCTCCCATTGACATGGAATGCTAGAGTGTGAAGTCCCGTAGCCTGAGGCAGGCGTCTCTCTCGGGACACGTCTGCCCCCTCCCCTGTGAATGCGGGAGCATGAAGTTGTGCTCTACCCATCGCAAAACCATGGCACCCTTGCTATGAAATGCGAGAGCATGGTGTCCCGTAGCTCCCGCAGCTATGTCCTGGCTGTCGTCTGTGTTGGGGGCCCTCCATCGACGATGCGTGAATGCGAGAGCGTGAAGTTGCGCTCTACCCATTGCATCACTGCGGCACCCTTCTAATGGAATGCATGAGCGTGAAGTTCCGAAGCTATGTATTGGCTGCGTCTCTTTTGGAACCGCCATAGTCGGTGCATGAATGCAAGAGCGTGAAGTTGCGCTCTACCCATTGCTTCACTGCGGCACCCTTCCAATGGAATGCATGAGCGTGAAGTTCCGAAGCTATGTCCTGGATG
>NQII01000655.1:640439-690728 GCA_002778355.1 Clitarchus hookeri
GTTGCGCTCTACCCATTGCATCACTGCGGCACCCTTCTAATGGAATGCATGAGCGTGAAGTTCCGAAGCTATGTATTGGCTGCGTCTCTTTTGGAACCGCCATAGTCGGTGCATGAATGCAAGAGCGTGAAGTTGCGCTCTACCCATTGCATCACTGCGGCACCCTTCCAATGGAATGCATGGGCATGAAGTTCCGAAGCTATGTCCTGGATGCGTCTCTGTTGGGAGCCGCCATAGTCAGTGCGTGAATGCAAGAACATGAATTTGCGCTGTACCCATTGCTTCACCTCGGCCCCTTGAATGCCAGAGCATGACGCAACGACTCCGAAGCTATGTCCTGGCTGCATCTCTGTTGGGATTCGTCATCGTAGGTGCGAGAATGCAAGAGCGTGAAGTTGCGCTCTACCCATTGCTTCACTGCGGCACCCTTCCAATGGAATGCATGAGCATGAAGTTCCGAAGCTATGTCCTGGCTGCGTCTCTGTTTGGATTCGTCGTCGTTGGTGCCTGAATGCAAGAGCGTGAAGTTGCGCTGTTCCCATTTCTTCACTGTGGCCCCCCTTGAATGCTAGATCATTACATAACGACTCCGAAGCTATGTTCTGATGTCCTGGCTGCGTCTCTGTTGGGATTCGTCGTCGTAGGTGCGTGAATGCACGAGCGTGAAGTTGCGCTCTACCCATTGCTTCACTGCGGCACCCTTCCAATGGAATGCATGAGCATGAAGTTCCGAAGCTATGTCCTGGCTGCGTCTCTGTTTGGATTCGTCGTCGTTGGTGCCTGAATGCAAGAGCGTGAAGTTGCGCTCTTCCCATTTCTTCACTGTGGCCCCCCTTGAATGCTAGAGCATTACATAACGACTCCGAAGCTATGTTCTGATGTCCTGGCTGCGTCTCTGTTGGGATTCGTCGTCGTAGGTGCGTGAATGCACGAGCGTGAAGTTGCGCTCTACCCATTGCTTCACTGCGGCCCCCCTTGAATGCTAGAGCATAACCGTTGGGTGCGTCGTCTTCGGGAGTCACAACCTACATGGCTGACCCCTTGCATAGGTGCGTGAATGCAAGAGCGTGAATTTGTGCTCTACCCATTGCTTCACTGTGGCCCCCCTAGAATGCTAGAGCATTACGTAACGACTCCGAAGCTATGTCCTGATGTCCTGGCTGCGTCTCTGTTGGGGTTCGTCGTCGTAGGTGCGTGAATGCACGAGCGTGAAGTTGCGCTCTACCCATTGCTTCACTGCGGCCCCCCTTGAATGCTAGAGCATAACCGTTGGGTGCGTCGTCTTCGGGAGTCACAACCTACATGGCTGACCCCTTGCATAGGTGCGTGAATGCAAGAGCGTGAATTTGTGCTCTACCCATTGCTTCACTGTGGCCCCCCTAGAATGCTATAGCATTACGTAACGACTCCGAAGCTATGTCCTGATGTCCTGGCTGCGTCTCTGTTGGGGTTCGTCGTCGTAGGTGCGTGGATGTAAGAGCGTGAAGTTGTGCTCTACCCATTACTTCACTGCGGCTCCCTTCCTTGGGAATGCATGAGCGTGAAGTCTCGAAGCTATGCCCTGGCTGTGTCTCTGTTTGGAGACGCAGCCATAGTTGCGGGCGTGTTATTGTAGGAATTATATATTTATATATATTTATATATATGTATAATATTTTTGTCTCTCTCTCGNTAGGGGGGTTACCACACACACGTGATGGTAGGACTTATATATATACATGAATAATATCTCTTTTTGGGAATGCGGGAGCATGAAGTTGTGCTCTACCCATTACTTCACCGCGGCACCCCCCCTTGAATGCATAACGTCCAGCATACAAGGCATTCCACTGTGATAACTGCGACTTTGTGTTTTTATCGCAGTGATATCCTGTATAGGCATAACAAGAAGTGCAAACGCAATGTTTGTCGATCATCAGAANTGTGTTTTTATCGCAGTGATATCCTGTATAGGCATAACAAGAAGTGCAAACGCAATGTTTGTCGATCATCAGAAATCATTGGCTGCGTCTGGTTACCACACGTGATTGTAGGACGTATATATATATATNCAATGTTTGTCGATCATCAGAAATCATTGGCTGCGTCTGGTTACCACACGTGATTGTAGGACGTATATATATATATGTATATGTATATATGTATAGTATTTTACAATTGTGTACACATTCCGAGATCGCGTACCGACCCGTGTCTCTTGGGAGCTGCTGCTGCACTCCCTGAGAATGCGGGAGCGTTATGGTTTAACATACACTCTACCCACTACGCTACTGCGGCCCCATTGAATTAGACATACTAGAGAGTTACATTTAACTTGCCATATACGTCATCTCTCTATTGGGAATGCGGAGCATGAAGTTGTGCTCTACACATTACTTCCCTGCGGCACCCCCCTTGAATGCATAACGTCTCGAAGCTATGTCCCCTGGCTGCGTCTCTTTTGGGATTCGTCGGTGCGTGATTGCAAGAGCATGGAGTTGCGCTTTACCCATTGCTTCACTGCGGCACACCCCTTGAATGTCAGAGCATGACGTCACGACTCCGAAGCTATGTCCTGGCTGCGTCTCTTTTGGGAGACGCAGCCATAGGTGCGGGAATGCGAGAGCGTGAAGTTGCGCTCTACCCATTACTTCACTGTGGCACCTTTCCTTTGGAATGCGTGAGCGTGATGTCCCCAAAGCTGTCTGTTGGGAGCCGTCGGTGCATGAATGCAAGAGCGTGAAGTTGCGCTCTACCCATTGCTTCACTGCGGCCCCCCTTGAATGCCAGCGTCGTCTTCGGGAGCCACAANTGCTTCACTGCGGCCCCCCTTGAATGCCAGCGTCGTCTTCGGGAGCCACAACCAATATGGCTGACACCTTGGCGTCGGCTTAGAGATTCTCCATGAAATAACATGGCCGGCAGGAAATGCGCGAGGAAAAAATAATTTTTTGGAACTTTTGAAAAGTTGAAACTTTTCAAAAGTTAAATTTATATTTTGAAATATTTAATCAATATTTTGAAACATTAAATCATACTTTTCAATTGGTTATTTTGAAAAATTAATTTTTGAAAATTAATTTTGTGAAAATAAATTTTTTGNACCAATATGGCTGACACCTTGGCGTCGGCTTAGAGATTCTCCATGAAATAACATGGCCGGCAGGAAATGCGCGAGAAAAAATAATTTTTTGGAACTTTTGAAAAGTTCAAACTTTTCAAAAGTTAAATTTATATTTTGAAATATTTAATCAATATTTTGAAATATTAAATCATACTTTTCAATTGGTTATTTTGAAAAATTAATTTTTGAAAATTAATTTTGTGAAAATAAATTTTTTGNATTAAATCATACTTTTCAATTGGTTATTTTGAAAAATTAATTTTTGAAAATTAATTTTGTGAAAATAAATTTTTTGAAAATAAATTTTGCAATTTTTTTGCACATTTTGGCACTGGCTGCCAAGATGGCCGCCCCGAAGCGGAATGCAAACGCATGAAGTTTGTCATTTCCTTACCAAGCTTCTGANCACTGGCTGCCAAGATGGCCGCCCCGAAGCGGAATGCAAACGCATGAAGTTTGTCATTTCCTTACCAAGCTTCTGAATCCCGAATCCCTGTCATGACGCTGCGTTCGAACATACCAAACCATACTACTGGTAGCTGCTGTTCGCAGTGCTGCAGTGCTGTGTGTGAGCTTCTTTATACGCTCCAGTTGCAACGAGGACATGTTTATTTTAGTTAGAAGAGGACTTCTAGTAAAGCAACACAAGTTCCGAGTTCTTTTTAGAACTCGGAAAGATGGTAACCCCCATTAGTCAGGGATTAGCTTTAAAAGTGATCCAAGCGGCTCATCTCTCCTGGCTCGTTTCCCAGTAGAAGGAACTTGACAGAGAGGCCAGTTTGTAGAGGGTCGTTTTTTTATAGTTTTAGATTGGGAACAGGATTTCCCCCCCATTATTCAGGCCGATGTATGGGGCATTTACAGCACCATGGCAGGCCCCAAGAGCCCGCCTGCTGAACAGGCAAATATAAGGAAAGAGGGAGAAAACTCCCAGTCCACCCAGGACGCGCCCGCCCAGACAATGAAAGCCGAGTCGCAGCAGTCTGGTCACAGCCAAGCAAGGTCGCAAAAACTCGACCTCCGTCCATTCACTGTGTACTATACCGGGTAATTCACCTACGAAAAAGTAGTGAAGTTTTTCAGACAACATCTGAAAGAGCCCACAACCAACCATGTTGCGCCGCAGGGTGTACAATAAACTATAAAATCTGAAGAGTATTATAGAACTGCAGTTCATGTCTTCGAAGAACTGAAAGTAGGATTCAGCCCCCTCACTCCCAGAAGCGAGCTGCCAATCAAGGTAGCTATCAAGCAACTGGATGCCTCAATGAGCATCCCATTTATTCGCGAGGAGCTGCAGGCCCTCGGATAATGCCCTCTTCCATCGAGCCAAAGTACTCGATACGAGATTGAAAAAAACTGAACTTGTTCATTGTGGAGTTGCACTAATATGAGCATAGTAAAATAATCTACGAGATGTGTGCCATATGCAGCTTAAATGTCAAAGTTGGGGAATACCAGTGGCGCGAAGGGCCTCTGCAGTGCTCAAGCTGCCAGAGATTCAGGCACTCAGGTAAAGTGTGCTATGCCCCACCTTAATGCCGCCTGTGTCGTCAAGGCCACACTACAGTAACTTACCCCATGGCAGACAAAGACGACCTGTCTAAAAGAGTCTGCACATGCTGCAAGGGAAACAACGCAGCTAATTACAAATGCTTCTCCGCCTACAAGTCTGAAAGTGGTGTTTCATCTTCCTGAACGAGAGGAAAAAAATGTGCATCAGAGCAAAGCTGTAATGCTGAATGAGCAAGCCCTACAGCCGCCCCATACGCACTACTGCGCCCCTATTGCACCCTGGGCACAGCGTAACCCAGAAGGCTGGGTTACTGTGCAAAATAAGAAACATTCTGCATGCAGGTGCAAAATTTCGTGCCTGTTTATGCACAGAATGCCCCGATCCCAGTAGCGAACAGCTACGCAGCAATTGCGCCTGCAGGATTATCTGAGATAGAGTTTCCTGCCCTAGCAAATGCCCACAGGCCACGCAGGCAATTTGAATTTTGCACACATATTTTAGACTACACGATTTAAGTCCTCTTACACAGTGGACATTATGCTGAAAATTAAAATGTTTGCTACAAGAACAGCCAGTTTATATATATTATATTGCACGAACCTGCGATATGTCAGGTCACTTGTTCGACTCTTCATCCTTTTTTTCACAGTTCGCATCCAAAATTTCACGAATGTGCGTGCAATACTTATCCTTTGCTTCTCGCAAATTCATACATCGTTTCCATGACTTTTCATCGTAAGTCACGGTGGCAAGGGCGGCGATAATTTTGCTTATTATCGTTTGTTATAGTTGCACGAGCTTCGCATCCAGTAGTGCTTCCATTTCCATTATAATTAAGTGAGTACGTGTCTTACCGATGTGACCACATTTCGTCATGTTAAATTTGTTCATGTCATGCACATCTATCACACATAAACAAAGGAGACAGATTATGCATAAATAACATAAATGTCTCTGTTCATATCTTTTTTTGGGAGGCGGGCGAGAGGATGGAATTGTAGGCTTTTGCAGGACAGGTAGCAGAACTGGAGGACGCGGGTTCGAAACAGGAGTGGGTGGTTCGCTCGCAAGTTTTTTTTAAAATGGATTCTTCTAATCTAGTCAGAGGGGCTGTTATCGCAACCTTGACATGTTTACAATTCTACCAAACATCATCGCTGCAGAGTGGTTAAACCCTCTTTAAATTTCTCGCTCAGTCGATTCTCAATAATGTCGAGTTTCTTTCCCAGTAAATTAGCAGTGGTCACAGGCCCAGATCTGAGTTTTCCATCTATGAAACTTGTCATCGTTGCGAGTGCTGCCATCAATGCTCTAATGGTTTCCGAATAAGTAGCATGGATGTACACCATGTTAACAGCATCGCCACGATGTTTGGGATCACCAATATTCTTAAGTATTTTCCCACCTGCACTGCAGTACCCATCTTCAGTAGGCACGAAGCAGCTTTCACTCTAATATTTCAGGCCATTGTGACCAAATTTCGAAATGACATAGCCCATGTTTTTCTACTAATGTACGACAATTTACCGGTCAAAAAACGATGGTACCTACCTTTAAGTAGTGGAAAATCTTTAACTATTGTGATAAAACCATATGGCTCGTTACAGCAATATGCGCACATAGCCTTGAATTTTTCGAAAGGTATGTCGGCTATGATGTGATCGGAATAGGCATGTCGCAAGTTTAAGTCATCCATGATAAACAAAACCAACATGATTGCATTGTCATGTAGTAATTGTTTTGGTATGCGAGAATAGTTTCGGCACAGGTAAAAACCTTCCATGATAGCATACTTGGTCATGCTCAAAATGTTCCTGGATGCAAGTCTGTTTCTCACATGCCACATCATCGAAAACAAATACGGAATTTGGCAATGCCTCACTGGACGGTACAACCGCAGCATTTTCGTTACACGGAAAGTAATTAATACCACTCACAGCTTGCAAAATGTTAGCAAGTGGCAGGTACTTGGGTTGTTGTAGTGATTTAGAGTACAGATAAATATTTTCATAACATAGGCCATTTTGATCCTCCAGAAAACTCAGTAGCATGCATGTTTTGCCACAATTGGAAGGCCCTGCTATGATGAAGCATAGTGTATTAGCCAAAAGGTCACCATGGCATGTTTCACATGAAATGTCGTTCGTTGTCCTCGGTGGTTATTCGCATGAGAAGTCGGGCATTCTGTTTGACGATCTTGATGTCAATATTAACAAAGCAGAAATGTGATGGTACTTATAGAGTTTGCATCCATCGTCAAGTCTGGGGAAGTCGATGGCCACCGAAAAAAGTGTGGTAAAATAGGTGGACACGTCGGATACAAACATGTTTAAAATAATGATTACCAGGCTGTTTGCATCAGTATGCTGTTATTCCATGCAGACAAAAGATAAAAAGTGGTCATGGACTAGTGAATACACTCTTAAATAAGCTTCCATTTGTGCTACATGCACCTAGAAATGTTGTGTGACACATACATGCTTTGTAAATAGGATTTACTTTAAATGTAGTGCTTTATATTTGTTTTTATCCTAGGCTATGCGGTCGAGGAACAAAGCTTGCAAAGTGTTTGGTACGTGATGATGCCGGCATGTACGCATTTAACACTGCTTGAAAAGACCACGAAATCGCATATGCCGCCAGCGACAAATTGAAGGACAGGCACACAGCTGATGCGATTCTTGCAGACAAAGCACATGATATTGTCAAATAACCTCAGACCAAGTTTGGCGAACGACTAGCCGCCTTGGGAGTTTGAAAAATAATGAGTATGAAAATCAAAAGAGGAATGGGCATACAATTTGGAAGAAAGAAAAAAGTAGGACACAGAGGAAAGCACATGAAGGAGGGAAACACTGTGGGTTTTTTTACCTTTTGTATTACTTGCAATGGGAACCCTGGACGATTTGATTATTGGTATTGCAGACAGCTAGTCGAAGCCATTCATCACAATAAGAAAATGGAAGCTCTTGCCACTGGAAAAAATATGGCGGAGGACTTTATTTGCGACCATACCCAGTAGGCGGCCAAAAACTCGCTGCCTAATCGACCTCTCACAAGCAAAGACACAGAATCTTCTCACAAATTAAAAAAAATCTGATTTTAGAGGTGTTTACATGCGAGATAGTTTAACACATAACCCAAAACGTAATGAGTCAGCTGGTATCAATTTAGATAATAAAAGTGGGGCTGGTAGACATTGGGTAACATGCAAAATATCTGGAAAGAACATAAGCTACATGACTTCGGCAACCTGAGGCCACCATTAAAATTGCGCAAATACTTCCACAGGTCAAAAGCAAGTTATAACTACACAGCGGAACAGTTGCCTAACCAGTGGAACTGCAGTCATTTATGCTTGGCATTTATTCCTAGTGGTAAATAAATATTGCGGACATAAGAGTATTTAAACACTGGTAGCATAGTCGCTAATGCATTCGAAATATGAGCTCCAAATTTTTCCCACCGTTAAATTTAGAAGGCGGCAGGTTCATTGCACTAACACATTTCCAAACGTATTATTCCATTCAAAATAATGACGTCTCGAACTCTGTATTCCCCCTCCAGGGAAGTTTTAGTGCCTGCAGGTAGTTACGAAATTGAAGACATTTATACTTACCTGAGACATGCATTGCAGCCAGACAACGTGACTTTAATTTTACGCGGTAACCCGAATACCTTAAAAAGTGAAATGATGTGTAGTGCAAATGCTGATTTCATGAAAAGTGATACACTGGCATCCATGCTAGGTTTCGGAAATAACAATTATGCAGCAAATAAATTGCACGAGTCTACATGTCCTGTAAACATTTTGCCTGTAAATGTAATAAGAATTACATGTAATTTAATTGGGGATTTGTACCTTAATGGTGAACCAGGTCAGACAATTCACGAGTTTTCTGCTTTGATTCCCCCGGTTTTAAACTTGTGGAGGTCCCAAAAATGCTGATTTATGCACCAGTCGTGACGAAGAACGTAGAAGAAGTAGTAGCCAAAATCAAAAAATCAGAATAGCAATCTAATTAATTTTCGAGGCGAAGGAATCGCATTCCGCTTGCATTTAAAGAAATTGGAGCTTAATTTCAATAGAAAAAAATTATAAATACCGGATACCATAGCAGACCAATGGTTAGTACATATCGTTCAGTTAGCATGTTAACATGTGGAAACGCCTTTTCCTTAAAATTCTATGGTTCAAGGCCTGTAAAAATGGATGCAGAAATATTTAATGTATAAGAATCGGCGAGTTATGAAGATAGGATTACAAATACAGCATTTCATTCAGTAACGCCTAACTTGCCCTGTCCATATACACTGTCATCGGACATTTATACGGTGCCATTAAACTCCTATTTACATTTCCGATGTTTGATTACAAGAGCTAACGGTGCTGCTCCCGAAACTACCAAAATTATTAGAAATGGTATATTAAATATGATAAACAGGATTTTATATGAATGAAATAATGTTGAAGTGGATTACAGTAGAGATGCTTGTATAACATCCACCATAAAAAAACTACCTCTCTCTCATGGGTAACCAATTCCCTTCGTCGAAAGTGGCAGGATGGGGTCTTAGACCAGATTATGAAGTACCTGTTTACAAAGGCGGAAGATTCTAAATGGGTATTCCATTAATAATGTTGCTCGGTTTCGCAGAGGATTACAAATATATAATCATAAATTCCAAACAAGTGTTGATGCTCTTTCTAGCCAACAAGCAAACGAATGCAATAAAGGATCAGACGGAAAAAAAAAAAATTAAAAAAAAAGCATAAATGCAGATTGCTCCAAGCTGTATTATGGTCAATTATCATCTCCAACACTTGTACCGAATTATTTTGCAAGCAATGAACCTCTGCTAGTTTTCGATGTGAGCAAACAAGATGATAAAATGCCCATAGGTACTATAGATTGTCTCATAGAAACGGCTGCAGCAGAAAACTTTCCTGCTCACATGCAAGTATATGCTCTAATAATTCACGACCTTCTAGCCACATACAATGTGCGTAACATAGTTGTTAAAATACTGTCATAAGTACAAAAAGTCTATCAATTTACATTTGACCTCAGACATGAGTAGTAGGAAAAGGGGAATTCTGTTGCAGGGACTGGGGGACCGGGGGCGGCCTTCTTGGATGACAACACGAGGCAACCTCTCTCATGCCTTGGATACGGTGGCCATTTTCCCAGCCAGTACCGGCCATTTTACTTCATGCTCTAGCATTCTAAGTGGCACTTTTTTCGAGTCTTCCCGAATTCGAGCCGCTGCCATCTTGGATCACGAGGATACCTCTCTTATTCCTTACGAACATTTTGTTAGTTCGCTCTTTGCCTGCAGGAGCGCGCTGGCATCGGGGAGTAAATATTTCAAACAATGACCAACAGGAGCGCTGGGAATTTAGTAGTTTGGGAACTCAAAAAATGCAGGAGCCATGCAAGGTCGTTCCGACCACCATTGGATCGTCAGTCCGAAGCCTTGACCACACGACCGCCATTGCATGGGATGTTTAACAAGACGAAATAACATACATACATGCACTGGCCTATGCACTCGACAGACAATAAAATTGTAATTGTGAAAAAACCTCAAAATGTGATGTCGAGGAGGCAGTGACGGCTGGCATCTTGCTGTCGTCGTCGATGACTGACAGTTCTGCAGACTTGTAGATGGGGGGATGGCGTCATGCAAAATGGCATGAGTCATCACCTCGTCCTCACTGCATGGTAGAGGCGTGTCTGTGAGCATGTGGTGTACTGCACACCTCCCGGATATTGTACAGGTGGATATTTGCTGACAGTGCTCATATGCTACCGGATTATGGGCCAGAACACAATGAGCCATGCCATAACAGCCCTAGCTGTACGACCGCCGCTCTGCTTCATCTGTAACGTCGTAAGTGATGGTGCTGTGACCTGGCATCACAGTGATGTAGGCAGTCTCTGGGCGGAATGGTGTGCTCATCGTTGATAGATCAGTGATGACAACTGACTGGATATGTGAGTCTTGTAGAGCCATCTCTCACATATGACACCACAGCCAACAATACTTCAGAACTTCGGCCAATAGCATCAGAATGTGTGCAACAAGGTCACAAATAGCTTCCCAACACTTACACTTCCTGCGACATGTAAGTTCTACCTCGACCGTTGTGCTGTCTGCAGCTTCAGAGTCCATGATTTACTATCGTCACACATGTAAGTTACCTTAACACACAACAGACCTTGGCCGAGCAGGGTAGAATCAATTCGCTTCAGTAGTCTTCCAGCGTAGTGGTATGTATGTGACCTGCACATTCTTCGGTCCACTGGCAGGTTGTATCAGTGTCTACATCACGTAGAGTAATTTCAACTTTCCTATTCTCATGATGTAGTTCGGTAATATCTTCGAATTCAGTACGTTTTGAGAGAATGTGACCATTTGCAGGTAGCCGGCTGTTTGGTCGGAGATTTACAAAGGCACTTCGCTCGTACTTGTAGAGGGTAGAATCTCCCTGTGGAAATTATCCCACGAGTCGTGATATCCCCACATATGATTTTCACCATCGCATACCTGCACTTGCTCGTGTACAAGCTCTGGTTTAAACACCACCAGCCTATACCCGATGAAGTACCTCTCCTATTTTACTTGTGAAGTGCGGGAACAATAAGGTCAACACGGATACACACGGTTGAAAACTGATATAAAAATCAAATGAAAAGAAAAATATTATAAGTTCTTACCAACCATCAAAATCACATATTACACATACACTGAAGAGCCAAAAAAAAAAAACTGGTATAGGAGTGCGTATGCAAATAACAGATATGCAAATAACAGAGGTATGGAACCAATCAGAGTAACACGATGCGGTCGGCAGCTTGATCGGTTACTGCTGCTACAATGGCAGATTATCAAGATTTAAGTGAGTTTGAACATGGTGTTATAGTCAGCGCACGAGAGATGGGACATAGCATATCTGAGGTAGTGATACCATTTGGATGTTCGCGTACGACCATTTCACGAGTGTACTGCGAATATCGGAAATCCGGTAAAACATCACATCTTCGACATCGCTGCGGCCGGAAAAAAATCGCGAAATAACGGGATAAACGACGACTGACGAGAATCATTAAACGTGACAGACGTGCAACCCTTTCTCAAATTGGCGCGGATTGGATTTGTGGACTGCCCGGCAGGATTCATGGAGTGAATTGCCTCCTGCATACCTTCAGACATCAGTCGAGTCCATGCCACGTCATCTTGCGGCACTTNGATTGGCTTTGTTGACTGCTCTGCAGGGTCCATGGTGTGAATTGCCTTCTACATACCTTAAGACATTTGTTGAGTCCATGCCACTTTGTCTTGCGGCACTTCAGCAAACTTGAGCAGGGGGAAGTAGGGCATCACGATATTAGGCAGGTGTACCAGTTTTTTTGGCCCTTCAGTGTACATGTCCCTTTATGAGGGGAATTCAGTTATATATAGTACAAGGTAACAATTTATTTCGTTTGAATACATGAAGCTGTAAATATTAGCGTGTATATTGAAAATACCGCTTCGAATAAACCTGTGTCGTTAGAGGATATCGCGTCTGCCTGCAGTAATAAAAAATGAAATGAAAAGGAATATAGTTATAAGCACTTACCAACCATCCCAAGGTAGTGCTACCATTACAGGCACACTACATACCAGGAGCTGGTGTAAGATACACCGAGAGCGAGCAGCAGCAGCAGCAGGAAAAAAAAAGGCGTCAGCAACATTGAAAGATGAACGAGTGTAAAGACGTTGAGAGGTTGAATTGACAACTTCGCAGGCTAGACATCAATCGACCTGATAAGGTAACATATTTCAGTTCAGCAATCATGCTGACGTTTGTACCACACAGTCTGCAGACATCTACTGAGCCAACACGAGACGTTAAATGTAAATTTGTATGCAGTGCGAACAGTATATAAGAGAGCATCATGTTAAAAACAGACATAATTTCGTTGGCGAACATGGTGGTGGAAAGCAGACCGTTACGACTACATACATCTACTACGATCGTGTACTCTGCTACAATATGAAGATGGAATCAATAGTTGAAGACTTACCATCTGTAACATAATCGGCTTCGACGACAGCAATGAGCCCTGAAGAGTCGCTACATACATTACGATATCAATGTAACTATTTTGAAAATACTTTTAGTACAAGTTGTAATGCACGCCGACATGAAAGTTGTCATTGCATGTTCAGCCCAGAATACAAGACGTTCCACTGTGATAACTGCGATGCTGTGTTTACCCGCAGTGATACTCTGTATAATCATAACAAGAAGTGCAAAGGGAATGTTTGTCGTTCATCTGGAAGCATGTGTGTGTGTATTGTGGCAAGACATTCAGTAACCGCACCAGTGCCAAATGCCATGAATAAATTAACTGTTAATTTGCCATCATCTACAAGGCCTACCCATGCTTAAACTGCTGTGTGGTATATGCGAATAAGAGTAGCTCGAATGCTCACAGCAGGTATTGTTCTTCCAAAACAGACACCATAAATGTTTTGCTCAAATGAAGAATATGTTGAGCATGTATAAAATATTATTATGTATTCTTATTATGCCAAGTCTATAAATAAAGGTAAAAGTGCATAAATTAATTCTGTGTTATTCATTTATCTTAATCCTCGCTAATATTAGGTTCACCTCCATCACTAGGAAACACATACTAGATTTTGTCTACTTCTGAAAGATAATTAATAGTTTTTGTATAGTGCCAAGTCTTGAACTTAGTTCCCTATCGGTGGATGCTTGAGTAATACACACAGATGCTCTCACCATCTTCAACCATTTTCGTTTCCCTTACCACCTGTCAGAGGGGAAGCCAATATCGTTTACATTACAGATAGTGCTCGCTAGGAGAACTCGTGTCGACACACATAGCCGAATTCTTGCGTGCAGAATTCAGAACACTCACCTATGCATGCAGTACTCGGTGCAAGTAGGTAAAAAAAAAAAAAAAGCCAGACGCACTAGGTTTCAATCCAACCGGCAATGAGGGCTGCAGTTCGTCAATTCCGATAGAACAGGAAAGTACAGGGATATGGTTCGACTGCGAGGGCTAAAGGTCGCAATAAACTGCGTCAGTCTAACACGTGGGTTGGAGTAACCTCGTGCGACATATAAAATCGTCCCATTCGTGAAAAAATTAAGTTATGCATTAATAATTAATAAAGACACAACATAGACGTAAGCATGCAGTGAGCAAAATGTAGTATCGAACCTCAACTGTAAAAAAAAAATACCGAATAGTTCCACAGTTCGTAATAGCGATATCAGTGTTGCTTATTGCGACGAGAACTTTAGTAAACAGCCTGAATGCCCATCACCTGGTATCCTGGCGGGAAGAGTTTCATGCTCTATCGTTCCACCTCGGTTTTCTCATTATCATTCTGGCATGTTTTCAACTGACGCCCTTTGCTATTGGCTAACATACATATGAAGTAGTTGTACATGTTTTGGTCTCGTCACCATAATGTCAGCATATGTGCGAATGTATTTTCGGCCTGTTGCCGTGGATTACAGAGACAATTTGAAAAAGGGATGGAATTGTTTTTGGAAANTGTGCGAATGTATTTTCGGCCTGTTGCCGTGGATTACAGAGACAATTTGAAAAAGGGATGGAATTGTTTTTGGAAATGTATTTTTCTTGCAAAATTTACTGATACTTTTAACATGATTTTTCTTTAATTGTCGCTGCCTTCGTCGATGTTTGAAAAGTACCCGGCGTTTCAAAACACCATTTTTGTACAGCAAAAAGAAGTGAATTTATACTTGTAGGTAAATATTTTATTCAAGAATTTTACTCTCACAAATAACCACTTTCTTATAGACTCTGTCGTTATACTTAATTTAAATATTTTCCTGCAAACACATACCTCACAATTGAGTCCAATAGTTCCAAAATGTGTCCTCCACTTTTTAATTTTTTCACAAATCAAGAAAAACAGTTTTACGATGCTGTATAGGACAATAACAAATTATTTTGCCTGTATAATAAACCTTGTATGTTAAACAAACCAGTAATAGAGAATCGTTTGGTTACTTTGTACAGTATAGTTGTATTCATGCTTTAAAATTGGAGAAGGCAAGTTTTGTAACTATGACTTGGAGAAGGCAGGTTTTGGAAACAACATAACCGGATAAGACATGTTTTGAAAAAAAAAAAAAAAAACACAAAAATCTTTATTGTTAATACAATTGTGTATTACAGAATGTCAAAACATATGGGATACATAGTTTAATATGTTCAGCCTCAGGAGATTTTTGATATTTGTTTGGTAGGACCATTGGGTTTTTTTTGCCATATTTTTTTTATAATTACTTTTATATATCCTATAAATAATATAAAACAATTTTAATTCAATTTAACATATCAATTTTTACTTTTTTTTGCGGTCCCTGGGACCGCATTGGTCCGCTGGAAAAGTACTTTTTTTCAATTCGTAAAAATAAAACTTAAACAAATTGGAAAACACACATAAACTGCTTTAGTAGTATTAGTAAGTGTTTTACATAATTTTACTTCTAGAATTCAGTTGACCGTAAAATACCCAGATCAATGACCCTGGGGTAGTCTGTCGGGCCAGGTAAAACAACGGTCTTCCTTAATCCTTCCTCTTCCTAGAATATCCATTCCTAGCCTCCTTTCCACTCCCTCCTCCATTGTCATTCAGTATTGCTTTGGCTTCGGTTTGTTACGGTCTGTGAATATTTACTTCATAAAAATACAAATTAGTATGAGTGGTTTTTCTCGAGGACGTAAGCTGGTGGAGTTGGTGTTGGCTTCTCATCATCTATGCAAGTACAATATTTTTTTAGTAGGCGGTATTTTTTTCATAAAAATATTAGCGTGGTTCTCTTATCTCTTACCGTTTTTTATTCTTTTCATCGATTGATGAGTCTACAGGCAGTGATCTATCTGATGATCCTACATTTTCTGATGGAAGTGAATGCAATGAACCGGACGTTCCTGATGCATCAATCAGCAGTGCTAACACGGACAGACGTAAAAGGCGTCGTTTATCGTCTCCAACAACAATACAAGCTGAACTTGAGAGTTTACAGTTTCCAGCAACTGAGGTTAGTGGAGGTGACGAAGTGCCAAGCACTGAAGCTGAACCAAATCCAGATGAATTCGTGCGTGATAGTGACAAATTTGATATTGTTTGGACAAATCCGGAAGGACG
The DNA here is from genome assembly GCA_002778355.1 of Clitarchus hookeri. NCBI lineage: Eukaryota > Metazoa > Arthropoda > Insecta > Phasmatodea > Phasmatidae > Clitarchus > Clitarchus hookeri. The sequence continues at coordinate 656,270 of NQII01000655.1, forward strand.
GCAGATGAAATTCGATTTTGAAATCCCGAATGGAATATCGCAAGACCTAATTTCTGAACTCGGGAATGGAACACCTTATGACTGTTGGTCAGCATTTGTGGATGCAGATTTGATAAAATTGATGGTAGACCAGACTAATATACGTATATATGATGCAGAAACACTCCCCAAGCTCGTCAGCCACACCAATGGCTTCCTTTCATGGAGAAACCAATGTAGGCGAAATGAAAAAAAATTTGGTGCTCATTGCTTACATGGGAATAGTGCGGCTTCCTTCTTTGCGCCATTATTGTTCAACAGATGAGATTTTCAAAAATGAAATTTGATCAAAAACAATGAGCAGAAACCAGCTTGAGTATCTGTTGAGTTCATGGTATTTTGCTAATAATTTGTTGTGCCCGAAAGATGACAGATTTTTTAAAACTAGAAGCTTATCAGAACATTTGATAAAAAATTTCGAGAAAATCTGTGTTCCTGGTGAAGTTTTTTGCGTTTACGAAAGTCTTGTACCATTCCGCGGAAGACTCATTATAAAACAGTATATTCCAAATAAAGCAAGCAAATACGGAGTCAAAATTTTTAAATTGTGTTGTGGTGGGAGCTATACTTGGAATTTTAAAATATATGCTGGAAAAGAAAGAGAAAAGGAGATGGCAGTTCCAACTTCCGTAGTGATGGATTTAGCAGAGGGATTGCTGGATGAAGGAAGGACAATTGTCACAGATAACTACTACACAAGTTTGGAGCTTGCCAACAAATGCCTTGAGAAAAAAACTCATTTGCTAGGAACAGTTAGGAAAAATAGAAAAGGGCTTCCTAAAGAAGTTATTGATAAAAAATTTAAAAAAGGAGAAGTTATAGCAAGGGAAAACAATAAAGGCGATGCAGTGCTGAAATGGAAGGAAAAACGGGACGTCTTGATGCTCTCCGCGAAACACTCCTCCACGACCGAGACGGTGATACGGAAAAGAGGCTCGGTAGAAAAGCCGACTGTTATCGTGGATTACAACAAGGGGAAGTCTTCTATAGACCTTTCCGATCAGATGGCAAGTTAAAATTCTTGTTTGAGGAGAACGTTGAAGTGGTATCGGAAAATAGCCATCGAAATCATTTTTGGGACTGCGTTAGTAAATGCGCATATATTATATAAAGAAATTCAAAATTCAAAATTACTATAACCGATTTTCAAGTGGCAGTCTCTAAGATGCTGCTTCAAAAAGAAGTAGAAATTCCTGAAGCCCCTCTTCGTCGAAGCATCACACACTGCTTAGGAAAAAAAGATGGTGTCAGCCACAAAATAAGAAAAGACTGTGTAGGGTGCAATGAAAAAAAGAAAAAAGGGGAAATAACCAAAAATAAGGTGAAGAAAATAATTACGTATTGTGATGTCTGTCCACAAAATCCACATTATTGCTTGGAGTGTTTTACCGAAAAACATCGTAGATAAATAACTTTGAAATTATAAAATGTAATGTTTGAACTTATTTTTAAATTTTTTTAGCCCACCAAAATCAATATTTTTATAATAAAAAAAAATGATTGTAATTGTAACAAAGTTTTAAAATGTTTATTAACAAATAAAATACATTTTAAATAATATATATTTTTATTGTGCATTATTTTTTGTTCCAATTCTCAAATGATACTGAATTTTTTTATATATGTATACTTGTAACATTGTAAAACAATCATAGTAAGTTTTTAAAATAAATAACCAAGTAAATGAAAGCCATCATATACGCAAATTAGCAAGGGAATATAGTATTACATTTAAAAAACATTTAGTAAAGTAATAGGGAAAAAAATATAAATAAATTTCCATGGACCAAGAGTATTATGTTATTCATCAGGACCGATGCGGTCCCTTAATATAGAGATAACAACANTCATATACGCAAATTAGCAAGGGAATATAGTATTACATTTAAAAAACATTTAGTAAAGTAATAGGGAAAAAAATAAAAATAAATTTCCATGGACCAAGAGTATTATGTTATTCATCAGGACCGATGCGGTCCCTTAATATAGAGATAACAACAGAAATGCGGTCCCCTGGGCTAGAGAGACAGTAAAAGAAGGAAGGTCGATGGGCGGTCCGAGGGCCCGCGCTGTTTCCCTGTGCATGTCTAGTTGCGGTCCCAGGGACCGCGCTGGGGCAGAACGTGTTAAGAAGCAAATTAAAGTCAATTAATAGTTAAACAAGCTGTTTACTGAAAAATAAAAACCTCAAAATATCATTATAATGAAAGAGTTCATTTCGAAATGAATGTTATGATACACAGTTTGGTTCACCACAACAATTATATTATTCTACACCCTGCGCTTTGTCAGAACTATTCCTATCCAGGAGATTCCCGTAGAGGGATAATTCTGGCTGGTCTTACTATCCATTACCAAAATGTTTGGTTAAGAGCTTGTTAATCTCTTGTAAAGTTGCTTTTTTAATTTTGTTCCCTTAGGAAATAACGCCAGAATCAATTTCAGTAATGTTGTGACCCATTTTAATAACACTTCTAAAATTACACAGGCCTGTCTTACATTTAGCCTCCCCACAAACAATAACCTTGTTTTATTTTCTCTTGCATTTGAAGGCAATCGTCTTACAACGCTTAAACTGAAAGTGCCACCTACCTGGGTTCAACTTACCTTTATAAATCTTGTTTTCCAATCTAGAACTGGAAATTCATTCCCTCCTATCTGAAATACAGTCCCATGTTCTTAAATTTGTCAACATACTCCTGATGAATAATAATCATTTCCTTTTTCCTTACGCTCTTCTCAATCCTAGCAAACATTCGATCTGAAGGAAGAAACAAATGGCCAATTACAGGAAAATAAAACGCGAATGTTTCTACCTGTGGAGGCACATGGCAAATCAGCCACTTTGAAGCCATGCCAACAATAATGGAGTTTTTGTTCTGGCCTCCACAGTCATCTGCAAAAATCCGGATTGTTGTTATTTCACGCTCAAGTGTCATTATATTTAAATGATGGAAGACTGCACTGGCAATTTCATTAGCACCTTTCGCATATTCACTCTGAAGCCAGTGATAGATAAAGACATTTTGCTCATCTAATGGATCATTTGAGGACCCTCAACAAATAGTAAAGTTACATGCGTATAATTGCCTGCTGTAATACGGTGTCTGGTCGGGCACTTTGGGCAGAACAAGATTTTTCTCACAGTCATACGAAAGTGTCAGAATGCTATCTTCCTTTGTCTTTAAAGCATTAAATAGTGCCTTTTATCTAAGAACGTGAATGCGTTTATCGATAATACATGTCCTTTTCTCCTTTGCATTTGTGGAATTATTGAATGAAATGTCTAGTTGTATGCAGTACGAGCATGCATCAGTTGCTAGTTGCCCAGATCTAATGCAACTTTCATTTACATAGTTCCTAAAAAAACATTTTTTAAACTCTCAAATCAATACTCTCACATTGGTCATTGCACATCCGCCACTGTACATCCACCACAGCCTGTTAAGGGAAATATCAGATGACAGATATACTCGACTGGACCTACCTCAGCAGTAGGGTATTTCAAAAGGTATCAGGCTTTCAGTGAACTAGGAAAAGGAATTTCGCTTTTTTTCATAACTTCTTGAACGAGTATCACCCACTCGTTTATCTTTTAGTGCTTCTCATTTAATGTAATGAGTTTTACATATATTTTAAACCCTGGTTTTAGATATACCACCCAAAATTCCTAAAAATGTATTTTGACATAGAGGCACTTTTGATGGTGTACCATGGCAAACAGTGGCTTTTTTTTTTTTTTTTACATAATATGTAATTGAAATACCTTTTTTGGAACCGTTGTCTTTGACAGCACGACCTCTTTTGGGAGGAGTGGCACTACAATACTTCAGAATCATGTTATCTTGATCTATCCTACAAGGATTTACAAAGACAATCTGATGAAAGAGATTCACATTTCTTACTGTGATAGTGTTACATTTGTAGGCCTGACTGTTTGTCCACATGTTGGCATCCTTGATAACATCTTTGGCTTGTTCCTGAAATAATCAAGGACAACTTTATTGTAACTTTCCTTTCAAACAAAATAAATGCATGCAAACAATTACCAGTAATACATTTTCCAAGTCAATCATTCCATAAAGATCTGATTATTATTGAAACTATAGATTTCCCATATTAATTCCACAACACCATACAAACCTAATATTTGTATATTCGACTACTTTGTTAAAGAACTATAAATATATTTCGATAAACAAACCTCTGAATGAAAGCTAATGAATCATACAATTAGAGGTACCTAGTATATAAAACAGCTTACCTTGCAATCGTGTCTTTCGTTTTCTTCCAGTTCCCTGGAATATAACTTCTTTTCCTCCCTAGGTCACTCGATACGTTAGCTATTCTACATTGATAAATGTTCTTAAAATAATACTATTTGAAGTGATACACCAATAAGCTTACTTTAAAAACATAAGATTTTCAGAATTACTTAAATACAGATTGGCCAAAATTGCAATTATTTATCCATTATAAAATAATAAAGTCTTCTTATATAAAAACAGAATCTAATTTTACAGAAATACAATGTATCTTTGGAGGATACGACTTGTTATGGAACTATTTTATAATATTAGCTGCCATTGGAGAAGCCCCCTTTTGGAAATGTATTGAGAAGGAATGTTATTGAATCAACTTCCGGAGGATAAAACACATTTTGGAAATTTTCCTACATATTTCCTATTTAATTAAGTGCAATACATTTTTTTGGAACACATTTATAGTAGAAAAGATTTCTGTGTTGATCATAGAATGTGGTAGTATACTTAACTTTATTTTCGATTTCCTGGGATAAGTAATGTCATTTTGGAATTTCAGTTTTTTTAAATTAGTCCTACAAACTAAGAATACGATTAAGCCTCTACAGATTAAATTATCATGACACAAGTTTGTGAAAGAAATATTTTTAATGTAGGCCTATGTAACGGGCATAAACAGGAGTACATAACCTCAAAATTACTAAGCAATTTTCAACGATACAATTATTATTACTTATATCTGAAAAAAGGCCGTTTTCGGATATTGATAACAAACTGCAATAACACATACCTGTCATATAGTGTAAACCACATACATTTTTATGAAATGTAAAGGTGTTTTCTCGTTGGCCGTACAGGCACCACCTTTAAAATAAACATTATCGTATTACGAATTAGGACAGTACAATAACGTTAAGAAAACACATTTACTTAATGTTGAAATTATTTCCAGGCACGAAACGTGTACTTTTGTCCCAAATTTCGTAGTGTTTTACAGTTCTTAAATACGTTTAGGAACGTTTCATGCTTTGTTTTTTCACTTAAACTATTCGTAGGTGTCTAATCAGGAATACATTTAGTTGCATTTTTGCTTAGTGGTACTATGCAACACTTTCTGTTGTTCAATTACACAACGATAACATTAAAATCCTCCGAAACCACAAAATATAATAAAAATTTCAATTGCACACGTTACTCGCTAAGGAATTTGCATGTAAACAACGAAGTCAAACATGTATACTGACGTCTCAGGCACATAAACATGGCGGCACCCATCCCCCCCCCTCCACAAAATCGTAGTCTTTTTCAAAATGCTTTATTATCGAATTATACACAAATACACTGAAGAGCCAAAATAATAAAAATTGCGTGTGGGGAGTGCACCCAGGGCAAGGCAACACTCTCCGAGTGACGGTCTTTCCAGCTGGGACCCGTTGGTGACCGCCATCCCCGAGCATGACAGAAATGATACCCTAGAATGGAGCGCCGCTGGAATGCAAGGGCGGGGGAAACGGGAGTACCCCGAGAAAACCCGCCGGCAAGCAGCATCGTCCAGCACGATTCCCACATGCGAAAATCCGGGAGTGAACCCGCCGGGGATCAAACCCANTGGACTCTACTAATGTCTGAAGGTATGCAGGAGGCAATTCACACCATGAATCCTGCAGGGCAGTCCACAAACCCAATCTGCGCAAATTTGAGAAAGGGCTGCACGTCTGTCACGTTTAATGATTCTCGTCAGTCGTCGTTTGTCCCGTTCTTTCACGATCTTTTTCCGGCCGCAGCGATTTCGAAGATGTGATGTTTTACCGGATTCCCGAATGATCTTACGCGAACATCCAAATGTTATCGCTACCTCAGAGATGCTATGTCCCATCTCTCGTGAGCCGACTATAACACCGATAACCTGCCATTGTAGCAGCAGTAACCGATCTAGCTGCCGACAGCATCGCGTTACTCTGATTGGTTCCATACCTCTGTTATTTGCATACGCACGCCTATACCAGTTTTTTTGGCTCTTCAGTGTAAATACAAAAAGGGTTACAGCGCGAGTCTTAAAATTTATTATAATTTCACACTGTAGGCAGAAAAAAGTAGGAAAATCCCTCTTGTTTACCATCACATGAAACTCAAGATTCTAAAGTACAATTATTTTTGATAACGTGTTTATACAGGAACATGAATGTCAATCTTTGGAAACGTGTTTTGTGTGTTGAATATACCAGATATAATGAGTAAATATTGTGAATATATTTGTTAGTGAAAATATATCCGAAAATTGAATAGATTTTGCATAACTAAGCATTTACGAAAACAGGTACTTCATAACTTTCTTAAATTGTAACACACCAATTTATTTCGAGATAACAACTTACAGTCTCAACTTTCCGAAATACATGTTACTGAAATTGTACTTTCAATTGCCATAATGGTATAAAAGTAATGACAGTTTATATTTACAAAAATGGCAATTGAAGACAATTTTGTAATATACTAGAGCAAGTTTAGTATTATGGAATAGGCGGGTAATATGGAATTGGTTTACATCTAATCCGTCAGCTGCTGCAACCTGTTGGAGTGCAGTTGGACTACTTTGCAGTGCTCGCATGATGCCTTGTGTTCAGTGTCATGAGCATCGCTCGTCAACCGGCTATTGTAAAAACAATTATTTGTTTTTTTTTGCGTTTGGAAAGTTTGTGCAGGTGAGTGCTTTAAAATTGTGCAAGAGTCTATTGAAATTTGTTAACTATGTTAATCACGATGTACGATAAGATGTAAGAGTCAGCAGTGCTATTCACAGAAGTTTACACTTCCATTTTCATGTAGTTAAGTTAGGGAAATAGTAATTATCCAACATGTTGAGTCGGGTAATATGAAATATTCACTATTTCATAATACCCGGCAACACGTGTAGTATTCCATATTGCCCGATATATCATAATAAAATTAAAAACATGCTATTACTGTTTGTAGCGAATGAATATACAACTAAAAACTAGTTTTTTCAGTTTTTTATTCATTAGTGCCATTGCAAATGTAAAATTCCTTGAATTTTGGATAAAATAATTATACATATGCTGTTGAATATTATTGTATGTAAACAAATTTTCAAAATTGTATTTTAATAACGTTGTAAAATGAGATTAAATGCTTTCTCTTTTATTTTCAGAGATGCCTAAGAAAAAAGAAGATCGAACTAAGAAAAGGAAATAATGGAGGACGGATCAAATGGCAAAAGCAAATGCTTCTGTTAGAGAGAAGTAGATGGGATTCCTCAAGGCATAAAAAATGTTTCAGGTTCCTTAAGGGCTTCACTCTTTCGTCTAGCCAATGTGCCAGATACCAAGAAAACTGCCTCTACAAACCTTGGGTGTAAACCATTGTGTATTCTTGAGTTTGAGTAAAAGTTTATTAAGTATTTGGTGGGAATGGAAGCCATATTTTATGGCCTTACTCGCAAATATGTTTGTGCATTAGCATTTCAGCTAGATCCATTTGGGAAAGACAACAGAGCAGGGAAAGATTGGTTTTTATGGATTCACGAAGAAGTATAAAGGCAAGTTGTCTATTCGCAAGCCAACATGTATATTATTTTCGAGAGCCAGAGAGTTTAACAGAGAAGAAGTGAGTTCATTTTTCGATCTGCTGGAAAAAAAAAGTTTGAAAAGCATAAGTATCCTGTCGAGCGTGTCTACAGTGTAGACGAATCTGGTTTGTAGGTTGTGCAAAGTAGAATTACTCATGTGGTAGGACTCCATGGAAAATGGCAAATTGGGGCCTTGATATCGGCTGAAAGACGGCAATTGGAGACTATCATGACGCGTATGAGTGCTGGTGGTTAATTTTTCCAACCTCTGGTTATTTTCACCCGTAAAAACATGAATGAACAACTCATGAGAGGTGCTCCAATTTTTTTTATAGCAACACGCCTCCCTAGTGGCTAGATACAAACAAACATTTTTACGAAGTGGTTTGATCATTTCCTGCGATGTACAATGCCCACGAAGGAGTCTCCCATTTTGTTGTTGTTAGATGGTCACTCTGCTGTAAATTACTTCAAGGCCACAGTATCTGGGAATATTTTCACAGCTGAAGATTATTTGGCTGCTTCTTTCATCGGTGCTAGGATGTCTGATCGAGGGACAGCTCACAGTCCTCAGTTCTCATCATTTTCTTCCATACCTTTCCTAGTTTTAGAAGCTTCCAATGAGAAGACGTTGCTCCCTCTGGGTCACACCTGCCGAAAGTGACTACAACCTCATTCCTTCCACCCTTTCTCTGGTTTCAGAAGCTCTCAGTAATAGGACAGATGGTTTGCTCCCTGAGAGTCATGCCCGTTTCGCGTTTTTATTTGTATTGTGTGGCTACAGCGCGAAGGAGGAGCCAGTGCGGTGACAAACGGTATGCACAGCAAATTAACTAGCTAGATGCATGTTGGGAAGGGTGTAGTAGTGAAAAGTTTTCCAGGCTTCGCACACACTGTTCCCAGATCCTTTCTGCCCGGACCTTTTACATTGCCCCAGTCCCTCTCCGCTTCCTGTGCGACATTGCTGGTACAAGATCGTTTCTAGAAGGGGAACGAACTGTAAAATCATCTTAGTCTCCCATTTTGTTGGTGCTAAATGGCCCCTCTAACCGTAAGTGGAACAAAGAAGTTATCAACTTTGCGAGAGAAAATCATGTTACTATTATCTGCAACACACAACACATAAATTGCAACCACTTGATAAATTACGTTGAGGAAATTTGAAATCCCACTTTAGAAAGGAGGTACGTACGTTTATAAGACATAGCTCATGCCCATTCAGCGTTTTTGAAATAATGGAATATTTTGAATGTGCTTATTTAAAAGTTCAAAGAGGCGACATTGCTGTAAATGACTTCAAGGCCACAGGGATTTACCCAGTATCTAGGAATATTTTCACAGAGGAAGAATATTTGACTGCTTCTTTCGTCGGTGATAGGGTGTCTCAACGAGGGGCAGCTCACAGTCCTCAGTTCTCCTCATTTCCTCCCATCCCTTTCCTAGTTTTAGAAGCTTCCAATGAGAAGACGTTGCTCCCTCTGGGTCACACCTGCCGGAAGTGACTAAAACCTCATTCGTTCCACCCTTTCTCTGTTTTCAGAAGCTCTCAGTAATAGGACAGATGTTTTGCTCCCTGTGAGTCATGCCCGTTTGGCATTTTAATTTTTATTGCGTGGCTACAGCGCGAAGGAGTCAGTGCGATGACAAACAGTATGCACAACAAATTAAGTGGGTTGAAGCATGTTGGGAAGGGTGTAGTAGTGAAAAGTTTTCCAGGCTTCGCGCATGCTGTTTTCTGCCCGGACTTTTTACATTGCCCCAGTCCCTCTCCGCTTCCTGTGCGACATTTATAGTACGAGATAGTTTCTAAAAGGAGAACGAACTGTCAAATTACCTCACTCTATGTAGTCGCATATCAGAAAGCATTCTTCAGCAAGTACCCCACTAACTTCACCTGCTGCAAGGACGCTTCAGGCATTCAAAGAACACCTCTTTTATATATCGCGCTCACGACAAACACTAATTACCCATATAACATAGAGCCAAAGGAAGTAGAAGTTTACAGGAAGTTGGTCAAAATACACATAATGTTTCGATGTGTGCAACCTGAGCATGATTAAGTTGTTATACAAACCTGTACAGTATATGAGAAAGCTCATATTATTGCATACAAATATTTCTTACCATTTAGTATGCCATAGGTACATTTTTACTCTCAGCCGGTGTTTCTTTGCAAATGATTCCAATATCATAGGTTAACAGTAACTGGTGCGTGAGTGCGCACTACACATAAATGTGTATATATTTTTATAAAACAGCAAATACAGACACATTCCTTTTCAATTTGAAACACATAAATACAGTTTTTTTAGATAAATAAGCTGCAGCAATTTGTTTCCTATAAGTCTAATGCAAAGTATGTATAATCTCATTTTTAGCCAACTTTCTGAAGGAATGATAGGTTTATGAAATCACCCAAATGTCTGTCTGGAATGCCTGCCACCCCCCCCCCCCAAATATATTATAACCCGACAACCGAATTTCAGCAAACTAAGTCCACATACAATAGCATTTAGTAATGGCAATTGACTTTTATAATTTTCGATCACACAGGGTACTTATTTTTAAAATGGTGTCAAATTAAAAATTTAGGGCACCATGTGATATCTCGGGAATTATTTTACCGATTTCAACCACATTTGGCACATTAATAGTGCATTATACAAGAATTGATTTTAAAAGCCGATATTGCTATTAGTTCTCCATTTTGGAAGATAGTTCATATTGAAAAAATAAGTTTTTCCATTATATCTCGGGAACAATTTAACAGATTTAAACCAAATTTTTTATGTTTACAGTGAATGGCGTATACATCGAATTTAGAAATATATAATCCTTTAGTCGCCATTTTGGAAGATAGTGCAAATTGACAGAACTAATATTCCATTATATCTCGGAACCATTTAACCGATTTAATCCAAATTTGGTATGTTAACAGTGCATGATGTCAGCATTTAATTTAGAAACCGATGTCATTTGTGCACCATTTTGTTAATTATTGTAAATAGAAAAATAAAGCTATTACATTATATCTCGGGAAACATTTAACCAATTTAAACCAAATTTGTTACATTAACAGTGCATAATGTAAGCATTGAATTTAGAAAAAATTATGTTATAAATTCGCCAATTTGGAAGATATTTCAACATGCAAAATATAGCTTTTACATTATATATTGTTAACTACACAGTGAATTCCTGCCATATTTGGCATGTAAGTAATACTATTGTAGACATCTATATATGTAATTAAAAAAAATACACATATTTTCAAAATGGCAGCAATATAAATGTTTTAGGTTTGTTTTCAATATGCATAATACCGTTTGATCAATATTGACCAAATTGTTATGCTGAAAGTATCTTTTACAAACATCTAATGTGTCAAAGCGTAGCCTCTTTTGTAAGTCATTTTGTAAGATCGCACGATGTGGAAAATAAATTTTTAAATTTATATCTCGGGAAAAAATCAACCGATTCCTACTAAATTTGACACCCAAGTGTTACTAAAGTACGTCACATAAACTGACATGTTTTAGCGGGTTAGCCTATTTTTTTCAAAATTATGGCAACATACCTAAATATTGTTGTACTATGCTATACCCATGAAACCACATAACCAATTCCAATTTAACTTTGATTACTAGCAGCATCTATGCAATCATTAAATAAGCTAATATATACTCATTTACCAGCAATTTTGAAAGATAGCACTGCATAAGAATTGAGCTTTTGTGGCCTATCTCGGAAATCAAGAAACTGATTTCACCAAATTCAGGCTACAAGTTATTCTTTTGTAGTTCGTCTTAATTGATATGACTTAAGGAAGAAGTCACATATTTATAAAATAACAAACATTTTAATATTGTAGTTAAGTAAGCCATATATCCCAAACAATTTCAACTGACTTAAATATGTAGCAGCATCTATAACAAACATAGAATGTGTCAATAGAGTAATAAAAACAGCACCACATGAGAAACTGGATCTTTTATGTCGTATGTCCTGCACCAACTAACCGATTCCCATAGAATTTTGCACATAAGTACTGCTACAGTATGAGAGCTTTAAGTGTGTGTGGCTTTATTTGCAGTATGGCAGTCTTATAAATCATTTAGATAAGTTTGTAATGTCTATTAAACCATTCAATCGCTTTTAAATAAACTAAGTATGCTGAGAGTAGCAATTAGAAACATAAAATATTCTCATAAAGATAATATTTTCCCAAGTGATAGATTTCACCTCTTATGTCATATCTTGGGAACCAATCTTCGAATTCCCACCAAATTTTGCACACAAGTAGTACTTCGATGGACCATAAAAAACTTACATAATTTAAGTTGGTCAAACACTTCTTTTTCAAAATGGTGTAATATACATTATTTAGATAATTTAATCATATCTATAAAATAATTTGACATAATTCTACCGAATTTTTTATATTGATGTTATGTATAAGACGCATAGGATATGCATATGCAAGGTCTGTTTTTAGGCCGTCTTAAACGATAGCGCCAAATGAGAAACTAAACCTATTTCTACCCAATTCTACACACAAGTAGTGCTACGTAGGCCATCTAAACTTACATGATTTAAGTTACTCACAGACTTGTTTTCAAAATTATGCATCTTTAGATATTTAAAGTTGCTAAACATAGTCAACCAAAACTTGAGACTGATTACTGTTGATGCTCCGAATTTTACCTCTGTAATGTAGTTGGCTGCACGCCTGTTTACAGTACGAGACGTTCTGTGTTTCAATCCCAGGTAACCAAGCGTGTANCTGTAATGTAGTTGGCTGCACGCCTGTTTACAGTACGAGACGTTCTGTGTTTCAATCCCAGGTAACCAAGCGTGTATTTTTAATCGTCTCACTATTATTTCGTTTGTTTCTAGTTGCATATATAATGTTATCTCTGTCAGCTATATGTCAGGACCCACCTACCATCTAACTTATTTTAATCTTCAATTAAATTGTTTCATCCATGTAGTGGAAAGTAGGCTCAATAGTTATATCGATAAATTCTTGTTTTATAATTGTTACATTTTTACATATATATTATTTATACTCTGCATTTTTTATGTTATGGATACTTTGTTTACCAATATATATATATATTTTTTTTTCATATTTGTCACAAATTAATTTTATAAAAAAAAATTGAGTAATTTTTAATACTGGTATTGGCACGAAGAAAATGATCGCACTTGCCAAATAGCCAAACCACAATTTTTCTAAAATAAATAAATTAACTAAATGATAAAATATTGTAAGATTTGTTGGGAACCATATGAAAGCCTAAATTATGATTTAACCACATTACATAATTTGTAATTAAAGCACTAATGCATTATTGTTACGATAAGCTATTCGAATGGAACCAAAAAATGTTTTACGAATTCCATCTCTTATTATAAACTGGTCGTTAAACATAACCACTCAATCGCTCAGAATAGCAGATAATGTTAATAATAATGGCTAATATAATTTATTATATAATAAATCGCTGTCACGTGTCATTAGTGTAATCAGAGTTTGTCATCGTAGCCTAATTATATTTAAACATGTAATTTTAAATTTAAATAGTTAGGTAATATTCCTTCTTGCTTTCAAACTTTTTATTTGAAAACTTTGAAGCAATGTCGTAAAATCACATTGAAATACATAACAAATATTTGTGGCATTCATTTTGCGACGTTAATCTAGCAGTAGGTGCGTTTCACTCGTTAATATGGAAGTGAGATAATTATTCTTGTTTGCCCAGTCACAGATAACGTTTTGTATATTTTATTATAATGAATAAATTTTATCTCCTCTCTTGTAGTAATTTTTTATATTGGTTTAAAAAGCTGTTGATATAGTCATTCAAGTTCTGACTTTCGTATGAGAAGACAAAAATGTAACTTTTGCTATGTTGATTTTATAAATTTTTATTATATAAACTCACATAACTTCCAAACTCTCTTTAAAAAGTATTGAAATTTGAAACCACACGATTATCAATTGAACTGTTCCTGAAATATACTTGCACATATAATATTTAGTGATCCTTGAACAGTTTTGTTACATGATATTAGATGAATGTTTCCTATATAATTAAATTTAAATATTTCCTTCTACATTTTATTGGCGATTTGACACCAACAACCCATTTACAAAATTACTTTAGAAGTATTCGATTTATAGTGACAGATAACCTTATCAAAGAACGCCTCACAAAAATATTGTGAACTAATAGTTTTAAGTGAATCGGTAGTTAAGTTTATTGTGATGCAGTGAGAAAGGGCTTACCAACTAGACCACACAAACAAGACTTTTGTGTGAAAATAAATTATGTTTGCCGAAACAGGTTTTAAATCAAAATATGTGGAATGACAAAATGTTTCATTAGATTGTTGCCGCCCTGTTTAGTATATTTTAAGCAATATTTTGTGAACTGATCACTAATGACTATTCGGTAGGCAAATCAACAGCAAAGTCATTGGAGATGGAGCAAGTTGCTCAGAGAACAAGGAACATGGAAAGATCGGCCATGGCTTGTAGCGTAGTACACTCTAAAACCGAATCAAGTGATAATATATCATTTTCGCTCAGTGAAGAATGTCTGACCGACCAAACAATTACTTGAGAACACTTTTTCTGGAAATTAAGTGAAAATATGCCTGTTTTCCTGTTTTTGGTGAAACCTTAAAAAATGGCGTGCAAAATATGCTTTATGTATATAAAGTTGATCGTTGTAATATCTACTGCCAGCATACAAAGGTCAGCTGGAATTGATTACATGATTTAGAAGATAGAGCACTATAAGCTAAATTAACTATATGACTACCATTTTGAAAATATGTGTCTGACGCAGTGAAAACGAAGCATTTTACATCATCTACTGCAGTAATAATCGTTTGCCGAATCTGATGTGAATCTGTTAATTTGATTCCCGATTTATGCCATACAACTTTTATTTATTCGTGTAACGCTAGCTTACAAACTGGCGGGAAAGATATGCTCCTTGTAGACACATTTGATAGTTGTAATATCTACTGCCAGCATGCAGATATTGTAAAGTATATTGTTTTAAGCACGTCANTGTAGACACATTTGATAGTTGTAATATCTACTGCCAGCATGCAGATATTGTAAAGTATATTGTTTTAAGCACGTCAGACATTTATTTTCAAAATGACGGACATAGTCAATTTCTCTTAGAATGCTTTATCGTCGAAACCATGTAGTCTATTCCAGATTATCTTTGTAGGCTGGCAGTAGATATTACAGCTATCAACTGTTTGCTGTTTTCCCGTAAGATTTCGCCATTCGAATAAATAACGATTTCATGTAATATCTGACGAAAAAATTGACATATTGTAAAACAATTTGACAAACAAGTAGTACTGCTACATATGGTATATTTTAAGAAGTAAAACACTTATTTTCAAAATGGCTGCCCTACACCTGTTTTTGTTTATTATACTTTATGTTCAAAACCATGTATTCAATTCCAAGTTTATTTTGTATACGGGCAATTAATATTACAACTATCAAATGTGTTTTCAGGGAGCATCTTTTGTCTGCAATTTTGTAAGATATGGCGATTTTCAGAATGGTAGCTATAAAATAATTTTACCTTAGTGATCTATAGGGGCCTATCTTCAAAACTATATTATCGATTTGAACTAAACTTCGTATACTGTTTGTATACAATCATCGAATGTGATAATACATAACTTTCTATTACTCCAATTATGAAGATCGTCTCATGAAAAATATGGAGGTTTTATGCCATATATTGAGGACCAATCACTTGATTCCCACTTAATGTTACCCCCAAGCAGTGCTACATTATGGTATGCAAACATATGTATTTCAGGTGCGTCCTCTTTGTAATGGTGTAAATATAAATAATTTAGTAAAGTATGTTCGCATATATTAATTAATTCAATAAAATTATACCTTATTTTGTATTCTATAAGTAATTTTTAGAAGCGTCAATTATGCACACATTGATCCAATTTTTACAATATATTTGCCATATAGTGCCAGTAAAAAAAATAACATTTTGCCATACTTCTGGAACAGTTATACTAATTACCACCTAACTGTTCACACCATAAATGCTTAAGAAGGCCATGTAAATTTACATGATTTAAGTGGGTCAGACAATTGTGTTAAAAATGGTGACTTCATTAAAAAATTAGATAAGTTTGCCCCAAATATTAAACAATATATAAAAATTCAACCAAAATTTGTATGTTGACAGTACATATTAGAAGCATCGTAAATTGAGCTTCTTGTTTTGTAAGATAGCACCAAATAAGAAAATACTTTTTTTTATGCCATACCTCAGGGACCAATCAACCGATATCAATCTAATTCTTCACAAAAGTAACGTTATGGAAGGCCATGTAAACTTACATGTTTTAAGAGGCTTTATTCACTTGTTTTTAAAATGAAGGAGAGTTAAAAAGTTTTGGTTAATAAACCATACAATTAGAAACACTAGACTGATTAAACCCGAAGTCGATGCTCCGAATCCAACCTCCATAATGAAACAGATTGCACACTAGCTTATGGTACGAGGTTTTCTTGGTTCCAGTACCGGGCAAGGCACGTGTGTGGACACTACGGTCGCATATTTCTGGTTTCATCCCTAATGATATTGCTATCAACGAGACAAGTCNTATGTTGACAGTACATATTAGAAGCATCGTAAATTGAGCTTCTTGTTTTGTAAGATAGCACCAAATAAGAAAATAATTTTTTTTATGCCATACCTCAGGGACCAATCAACCGATATCAATCTAATTCTTCACGAAAGTAACGTTATGGAAGGCCATGTAAACTTACATGTTTTAAGTGGCTTTATTCACTTGTTTTAAAAATGAAGGAGAGTTAAAAAGTTTTGGTTAATAAACCATACAATTAGAAACATTAGACTGATTAAACCCGAAGTCGATGCTCCGAATCCAACCTCCATAATGAAACAGATTGCACACTAGCTTATGGTACGAGGTTTTCTTGGTTCCAGTACCGGGTAAGGCACGTGTGTGGACACTACGGTCGCATATTTCTGGTTTCATCCCTAATGATATTGCTATCAACGAGACAAGTCCTACCTGCCTTCTTAGCTGTAAATAACTTATTTTAAAAAGTACTAATTTGAATGGAAACAAAAATTTGGGGCACCGCCAGAATCCAACGTATATCGCAGCACATCCTCAAATTATAATAATAATAGTTGTCCCATCTCATGAGTTGGAGAGGTATGAAAGAGCTGCAACGCTAAGTAAAATGAATGAAAATAAAAGAAAATTTATGTATTATAAACTGTTATTTTTCAACAAGTGCTGCTGTTTCCAAACACAAAGATACCATACAGACAGATGCAAATAAAACCGTTAAGTTATTTTTTTTTGTTACTCGAGATTCGTGGATGTGATTTGTCTACTCAAGCGTCCATTCCATTGCATGCAGAACTGAAATCACACGTAAAGCGTTATAACAACAGCTCCTGAAAAATTAATAATTTTAATGAAATACAATGTTTCCACGGATTTTCTTTAATGACAGATGAGGGAAATACGAGCATTAATGAGAGAAGCATTCTTGATTTTCAATCTGCTGTTAAAATTGATGCCAAATGAGACACAGTAATGCAGTAGGTTTAGTAAAGAAAATAACATTTTCATGTTGTTAAGGGAAGTTAATACTAGTTTGTCAAATTTTACTGTGAGATTTCATCGCATAACAATATAGCGCATTTTTACCGCAACATTAATGTTGCTGCCATCTACAATGGCTAAATTTGTGTTTTTGTGTAGCAGGGAAAGTTTTGGAGAAAAATTGGCTGCAGTATTAAGAGAATGTACCCAAAATATAAAGTGACCATTGTACTGAAGTTGAAGTTGAACAGCCACCGAACATTGATAAAGGACGGTTTCTTTACTCAAATTACACTTAAATTCCTAATAGGAACTATTCTCGGGCTCTAGCACTAACCAAATTTTCATACATTTTGCAGAATATTTTACTTAATCGAAGTTTCAAATATGAAGTATTATTGCCGCAAAATAAATGCTATTTTCCTTTAACAATCAAATATTACTTTGTTAGAGCTCAATTTTGTTGCCAGAGATAATTATTTGCAGGTTTTGACATGGATTACATGTCTTTCTTGCACTCTAGGGGGTTAATGCGCGCCGCACTCGCCGTCACGAAAACATATATCGCGCCGAGCCCCGCCACTCAGTCTCCTTACGCTCGCCGGACCGTGCACATATACCGATCGACGGAGTAAGGTTGCGTTCGCCTTAGCCCTTTCGGCGGTGCGTCATCGAGTTTGAGACAAATTTCGGCGCAATTTGCAGTACCTAATTCGAAAGGGCTTAAAAGGGCCCTCCTTTTAACCCAACAATCACTGATCTACTCTGAAAATTTTCGAAGCAGCTGCGCTTTGAACTCGTGAAATAGCGTCATGCAAAGAAGGACAAGGATCCGAGTCGAAATCCGCCACAAAACCGACAACCGCCATTAACTTCGGCAGAAAGAAGCCGCAGGTATATAGAGAAGAAAAAGTTAAGAGAATCGGTTCACCTGGAAAGAAGTCATGGGCTCCAAATACTAGCGTGCAGTACGAAAACGGCGCGCGCGCCGCTTCTCCGCAGCCGGGTCNCACAAGGATATATCGAACTATGTGTTTAATTCATTATCCAATATCCTTACAAGACAGGCATGTACTCCATGTTCGGTAGTTGTCACAAACGGCGATCTACCAAGGGCAAGTTTTTTTAGCTTCGCGCGCACCGCCTCATTGCTCTACTGCGGTTGAGCACGGCTACCGCTCCTCCAGCCAGGCCCTCGCGCTGGCCGGAACCACAAATCCGCCGATTTATCATCAATGGGGCAAGCCCCTCAGCGCAGGGGAAGTACAGGCCTGTGAGGGCCCTTGTCTTCCCAAGCGGTAATCAAAATGTGGACCTTGGTTAGGGGCAGCTAACCCGCCCCGCCCAGGCCGTCATTCATATGGCAGTTAGCCCGACACGCGCGGCGATTCGCATGCCGGGCGGTTGGTTGAGCGACCCAGTATAGCACCCGGGTCGCGGTTATTGGAACCACAAAGACACACGGGAATCTCTCTTTTATATGCGCCTTTTCCGTGCTCCCTCATCTTCTGCTCGGGGGCAGGAAACTCAACAGCGCTGCGTGCTCGCTTCGGGTGTTCGAAAAACGTTCACTCTTAACTCGTCGTCACTCAAAAACTATCCACTCAAATAATTTAATAATTTTACTTTCAAATAATTTATATTCTCTAACCATGACGCATTAATAACCTTTTTACTGAAAATATTTTTTTTACGTAAAAAATGGTGAAACAGTAGTCTGTTTTGATTATTTTTCTGGACGTTCACAGGGAAAAGTAGCAAGCGATAATTTTTTTTTGTTTTAAGAGATACATGGGTGATATGTGTATAAAATGAAAAACAGAAACACCAAAGTTAATTTATATGTCCCTCTTAAACCAACACCTCTCGTGATTTCCTTGTTACGGTGTGAAGTACTTCGAAAATATTTCAACCGTATACGAGAGCGGCAGCCACGAACTTTCTGCTCTCTGTTATCTTCATTACACTTCTCTAATACTTTATCTGCATAGAGTTAAAATAATCTTTATAATTATATTTCAACAGATATTTACTCTGTAGCAAATAATATTATTAAAAGGAAGAACCACAAAGAAGACAGAGTAATTTAATTATATTTCGTTACGGCAATACACCAGTTACTTTAGATTCCAAATTTTACATGCCTCACCCAATCATATTCACAATTCACAGTTTACAATGTTTCGATATGACATAGTCTGCGATAATTGTTGCCATTTTACAAACAGTCATAGTATGCTTGCACTTAAAATATAGTTACCGGAAACGTTTTCTATAGTTGAAATATTTTTAACCATTACTGATTATAACAACAATGTTATCCGTCTGCATTTGATGAGTGATTAAATAAATACGTGTACTATGTTTTTGCATCTGTGCATTACTTTGATCCAGTCGAGACCCGGCGTACACAATTGTTTGTATAACGAACAGGAAAGTTATTTTTGGCCGGCACTAAACATTGCGAGGCTCAGTACCCAAGAATTGTCTGTGTGCGTAAATGATTTGTAAATCGTGCGGCATGCTACTAGTCGAAGTTGTAATCTATACTAATATGATAAAGCGGAAGAGTTTGTTTGTTTGTTTGTANCGTGCGGCATGCTACTAGTCGAAGTTGTAATCTATACTAATATGATAAAGCGGAAGAGTTTGTTTGTTTGTTTGTACGCGCTAATCTCTGGAACTACCAGTCGGATTTGAAAAATTCTTTTTGCATTTGATAGCTCATTTCTTGACGAAGGTTATAGGCTATTCAACATCACGATATGACCCTTAGAAGCCGAGCAAAAAGAAAGAAAGTCAGAAAAAACGCTAAGCGAGAACGAAGTAATAGCGCGGGCGGGCAATGCGATGCGGTGAGTCGGTGGTCCGAGGGCGGTCACCCGACGAGAACCGAACAAGAGCCGAACCGAGCATTGTTTTCTTATTCTGTTATATGAATGNACTGATTTTAACAACAATGTTATGCGTTTGCATTTGACGAGTGACAAAATAAATATGTGTACTTTGTTTTTTCATCTGTCCATGACTTTGATCCATTAAGACCCGGCATCCACAATTGTTTATATGTATAACGAATAGGAAAGTTATATTTGGCCTTTAGTTTACACTGAAGAGGCTCAGTACTCAAGGATGGTCTGTGTGTAAATGATTCGTAAACCGTGCGGCATGCTACTAGTCTAGGTTGTAATTTTTCATATTGTTCTAGCCAACAGGAAGCCTACAGTTCATTGGTTGTGATAATTAAACAAGTACCTTGTAGATTAGATTTTATTTGTTTGTAACACCTGAAACCGTGTATTTATGTGGGTCTCAAAAGTTTCCATTTCTGTTACATAAACTGAAAAACTCTTTTAAATTTTCTTGTACAATCCTAAAAAATCCAGCATGTATTGATATGGCTACCAGACTTAGGTTCAGAAATATCAAACCCAAACTGTAGCCTAAGTTCTCTTGAAATGAAACAAATGTCTATAATCAGTAGAGCTCTTGTTCAGTATTTAATTATCGGTACAGTGATTGTGGTTTTGTATTATTTACTTTTAAGAAACAGGGCTACTGATATTTGTAAAAACATTCAATGGAAAGTAGCTTTTATAAAATGTTAAACTACTAGTTTTACTCATAGAATAATAGTTGTATAGAGTTAATAACCCTAAAATATACAGATTATAATGAAGAAATCCATAGAATTACATAACTACCCGCAAATTAATTATTCATTGATTACTGCTGCTACGTGTCTTGAGAAAAGACCGAAGAGTATTGTCAAGGTTACAAAAAAAATAATTTTTCCATAACCCTTTGTAATATTAATTAAAAATAATGCTCAAATTCTGGTTTGCGTTTAAAATTAATTTATTTCCATTTCATATCAATTAATGAACGTCTATTATCCTGCGTACGCTTATATCTTTGGAAGAAAAACAGTGTGGCATGAGTTCTGATAATTTTCAGTTCTACTACATCTACAATGTATAAACGAGTATTGAATTTGGTGGCAGAGTGTGAAAATTGCTCTTATCAGTACTGACATCTGACATATACATACCTTTCCAATTACGTTTTCCAGCTTCTCATAAACCAGTCAGATTTTAGAATGACACCGGGCTTTATCTCTATGACTACACTGCCAGTTTGTCTGATCCCAACAAAATAAAGGATGAATATTATAACACGTTATGGGCGAAGCTGTCTCGCAGGGTAGTTTTTTTTTAGAATAATAACTTGGAATAATAGTGAATTCGCAAAATGAAACCAGTAATATGAGACATTCAGTAGAAAAATATTGTTTTTGAAAAAGTAAAACTAACTATCGGACATACCGCAATGTTTATGAGATTTTTTTGGGATTGGTGAGTGTAGTTTTACAAAGAAGACAGCTGGAGGTGCAAACATTTTTCATAAAATATACGACAATGACTACATTATAGCCCACTAAATTTCATATTTTCATGGTTGTAGAGAGTGACTTGGAGGGGGGTGGGTGTTATATTTACTTATCCACACGTTGGTAAATGTTTTGGGGAGGGGGGTTGAAGCTGGTTACATCAATAGCACGGGGCTTGTGATTACACCTATTGGAATGGTGAGTTTCAAATATATATGCTACAGTCGCAGGTTGAGTGACTCATTTATTACAAATTCTTGCAGGTTGTTGAATTTTTCTTAGTGGCATGACGAGTTCATGGTTGATAAAGGGTTTCCATGAATAAAAACAAGCCTCTCCGACAAACGGATCATTGTTGTTACTCCATCACATCTACATAATGGCACATTTTCAACTGAAGAAGTGGAAACTACCTAGACCATTGTCAGTGTTCGAATTTACGTGAGATATGCATTTAGAAAAAAAAATTATATTACATGTAAGACAAACTATCATATGAATTGCTCCCAAATGTTGANGTGAGATATGCATTTAGAAAAAAAAATTATATTACATGTAAGACAAACTATCATATGAATTGCTCCCAAATGTTGATGATATTGTTCATATGTACTGTGTTTTTATTTCTATTAGTGTGGTAAATAAAATGCTCTTATTTTATTGATTCAAGTCTGAATATATTTTGAGTACTTTTGTAATGTTATGCACACCTATTGTTTTCTTTATAAAAACAGCAAGTCACATATGTTCAAAACTGTTATGTAGNGTGAGATATGCATTTAGAAAAAAAAATTATATTACATGTAAGACAAACTATCATATGAATTGCTCCCAAATGTTGGTGATATTGTTCATATGTACTGTGTTTTTATTTATATTAGTGTGGTAAATAAAATGCTCTTATTTTATTGATTCAAGCCTGAATATATTTTGAGTCCTTTTGTAATGTTATGCACACCTATTGTTTTCTTTATAAAAACAGCAAGTCACATATGTTCAAAACTGTTATGTAGAAGTATGTGACACTGGGTGTAAAACGTGATTTTCTTTAATATGAAATTTTTCCTTTTATCTAAAAACGAATTGCGTTAGCATTGCCTGTTTCATCCTCTATGCACGTATCCTTACACGAAATTGGAGAATTTACTTCTAAAATTCTTTTTAGCTCTCTCGTCATTAACAAAAATGCCATGGGAGTTTCCTAAATCTATGGCTGTAATTTACGAACTATTGAATCACAGCGCACCAGTTTAGTATCACATATTCTTGGATAATTTTCTATACCTTTAGATTCCATGTCCTACCCGTATTTCACATTTCTTGCGGCAACGCCTTTTAAGCTTTTCTTACAATGTATTAAGAAAGAACTCACAATTTTGTCAAAATATTTAATTGTAACTTTGATTTGATGAGCCTTGCTGCTTGCCGAAATGCAGAGATGCCTTTTACTAAACGGACATTCTTCTTGTTTGTATGTTATAAAAAATAACTCCAAGTGTTCTATAATCACTAATACACGCGTTTTTTTGTCGTATGGCTGTTTTTCCTCATTCTTTTGTCTGAAAACTGACTTCCCTACCAAATAATCACACTGATTTCGTAGGAATTCTGTAGGTTCATTTTTATACTCGTGTAGTAATAAGAAAATTTTTCCCTGATTATTTAAAATAATTTATTTCAATTTTATAGACATGTTCCACTTTAATTCTGTTTTATGCTATTATCATGTGACGTAATTTACATTATATATCTATAATCGCATCTCATTATAAAGTAGAAAATTACACTGACAAATTTATTTATTTTAATGAAATAAGTCACTAATTCTCTTTCTCTTTGAATACTTTTCTTTTGCAGCACTGGTGTAGCTTGGTTTTCTTAAAGGTTTGTGGGATGTCTGTCTTTAAAGCTGTCTTTGCATTATTAACATAATAAAGAGCCGCGGCTACTTGGTTAAAACACGTTGCAAGTCTTGTAGGCACAGGATGTGCCGGGTGTGCCTANTTTAAAGCTGTCTTTGCATTATTAACATAATAAAGAGCCGCGGCTACTTGGTTAAAACACGTTGCAAGTCTTGTAGACACAGGGTGTGCCGGGTGTGCCCAGGTACACTCAAATAACCGCAAAATGTATTCGTTTAAAATTGTGATATTTGAGATTAGTTTGTTATTCTTGAAAATTCAGCCTGTTGGTCTGTATTACATAGACCTGTGCCAGGTTGCAATTATCAAGGTATGCGCAGCTTTCGTCATTAGTATGTGCCACAAAGATAGCGAATAGCCGATGGCCACCTGTAAAATAAGAGGGTCCGAATTTGGTCGCGAAAATCACCATAATATTTCGTGGTCGACCATTTGGTTTTGTTACCTATTTTTGAGTTAACGTGTTTTGAGTTTACGAGTAATATAGATGAAATTTAAATTACCAAACAATATTGTTATGTTACATTTGTAGTGGCGTCTCAGAAATTATGTGCTATAATTTATTCGAAAATTAATTTCTGTATTATATTTTTTAAAGAACAAAGCATTGTTAGCCCCCCCCCCCCATTTCCAATTTAAATATATTCTTAAAATACGAAAAGACGCCGGAGGGGTGTATCCGAGTTTTGATTTTCAATTAATTCACACAGCTATTAATTACAACATAAAACTACATATTCTTACTGTTACTCTTGTTATTCTCGGTGAGCAGGGAACCTTCTAGATCGGGTCAGCTAGACAGCTTATTAAGTGGCGACGGGCCTCCAAGCCGACAGTTTTAAACTTTGGAGTATTGCACGTCGTTAAGCGAAAGGTGTGCGAAGACAGCGAAGCGACGAGCCAGCAGAGCGTCGAGTGGAGCCATGGGTGACTAGCGGGAGTAAAGTTTGAGGACTGCGAGCATCGGTGCAGTGGAGAGTGAGACTGACGGGCGGGGATTCTGAACTGGATGCGTGAGTGTACGACATTTGGAATTATGACAATGGACAGACTGAATTAAGATACTGTAAGCAACATAGAAACATTAGTAAGGACTTTAATTAGAATTGAGATATACGTTAAATATTGCGCTGAGAGAGGAAAGGGTGACGACCACAATATATTCTTTCAAAGATTACCACAGAAATTCAATCCTCTGAAGGTCAGGAGCAAACAAGTCCCAATAGGCTTATCTAGCAAACGCGGTGGCTCGTCTTTGTAAATCACCGCGTACTTCTCACAATACTACTCTGCCCTTGGTACACTGTTTCGCCCGTTTGAGAAGGTACTACACACTTTATCGAGTGTAATTAAAAGTAGCCATTCTTATTAAAGGTGTTGGCCATTGAACNGTTTGAGAAGGTACTACACACTTTATCGAGTGTAATTAAAAGTAGCCATTCTTATTAAAGGTGTTGGCCATTGAACATTTTGTAAGTTCTTATTTGTGCCAAATACTGTTCAACTTATAGGCATTAACTGCTACCACATTTTTCTCTAGTAAAATTTTTTCATTCCGCATGATTTTTGCAAAATGATATTTCAAAGTCTACATTTCACATTTTTGTAATGTACAAATAAAATAAACATAACTATTTGCAGAAATTTTGACAGGTGCAACTCAAATTTCTTGTCTTAATTCAATTTAAGGTATGATTGGAAAAAATCTTGTACAAAAATTCAGGGCCAGATAAATATTTTAATATGCAAAAAATCCCTTATTTTAAATAATTTTTGTCTTACTTTCCGAAGGGAAGAAAGGCTTATGATGTCACTTTCCTGTCTGTGAGAATGTGTGTGTGTGTATGTATGTAGGTGTATGTGTATCTNGAACCAATCAGAGTAACGCGATGAGGTCGGCAGCTAGATTGGTTACTGCTGCTACAATGGCAGGTTATCAAGATTTAAGTGAGTTTGAACGTGGTGCAATTTGTGGACTGCCCTGCAGGATTCATGGTGTGAATTGCCTCCTGCATACATTCAGCCATTAGTCGAGTCCATGGCACGTCGTCTTGCGGCACTTCTGCGTGCTCGGTTGGTAAAGTTGGGGGTGTTACACGATATTGGGCAGTTGTACCAGTTTTTTTGGCTCTTCAGTGTATATGTGTGTGTGTGTCTGTCTATGTTTGTGTTCCCTCCGCATAAAAAGCTTTGAACGGGCGAAAAGAAATTAAATAAACTCGATACACATAAATAGTAAGAACCCCTTGACTTTTATAATTAAATACAATTTTTTTGATATTTTGGGAGATTATTCTCCGATTTCTACGTCGAAACCACGCAATTAATTCTTATCTAACTTAAAAGCTGGCAGTATATAATACAAATATCAATTGTATCCACGCAAAGACTCTTTCGTCCGCCATTTTGTAACATATAAGTAGCCAGAAAATAGCGGTTTCATGCCACCTGGCTAGAAAGAGGGAGCAGGGAGCCCTTGGTAATATAAGACACCATCACGGTCCCAAAAAAATGCGATTTGTACCTGTTTTTCGCTCGAAATAGGACGTTTTTCCACAAAAAATGCCTCGTTTTGCCCAAAATATCCCGTTTNGTTTGAGAAGGTACTACACACTTTATCGAGTGTAATTAAAAGTAGCCATTCTTATTAAAGGTGTTGGCCATTGAAAATTTTGTAAGTTCTTATTTGTGCCAAATACTGTTCAACTTATAGGCATTAACTGCTACCACATTTTTCTCTAGTAAAATTTTTTCATTCTGCATGATTTTTGCAAAATGATATTTCAAAGTCTACATTTCACATTTTTGTAATGTACAAATAAAATAAACATAACTATTTGCAGAAATTTTGACAGGTGCAACTCAAATTTCTTGTCTTAATTCAATTTAAGGTATGATTGGAAAAAATCTTGTACAAAAATTCAGGGCCAGATAAATATTTTAATATGCAAATAATCCCTTATTTTAAATAATTTTTGTCTTACTTTCCGAAGGGAAGAAAGGCTTATGATGTCACTTTCCTGTCTGTGAGAATGTGTGTGTGTGTATGTGTATCTATGTACACTGAAGAGCCAAAAAAATTGGAATAGGCATGCGTATGCAAATAACAGACGTATGGAACCAATCAGAGTAACGCGATGCGGTCGGCAGCTAGATTGGTTACTGCTGCTACAATGGCAGGTTATCAAGATTTAAGTGAGTTTGAACGTGGTGCAATTTGTGGACTGCCCTGCAGGATTCATGGTGTGAATTGCCTCCTGCATACATTCAAACATTAGTCGAGTCCATGGCACGTCGTCTTGCGGCACTTCTGCGTGCTCGGTTGGTAAAGTTGGGGGTGTTACACGATATTGGGCAGTTGTACCAGTTTTTTTGGCTCTTCAGTGTATATGTGTGTGTATGTGTGTCTGTCTATGTTTGTATTCCCTCCGCATAAAAAGCTTTGAACGGGCGAAAAGAATTTAAATAAACTCGATACACATAAATAGTAAGAACCCCTTGACTTTTATAATTAAATACAATTTTTTTGATATTTTGGGAGATTATTCTCCGATTTCTACGTCGAAACCACGCAATTAATTCTTATCTAACTTAAAAGCTGGCAGTATATAATACAAATATCAATTGTATCCACGCAAAGACTCTTTCGTCCGCCATTTTGTAACATATAAGTAGCCAGAAAATAGCGGTTCCATGCCACCTGGCTAGAAAGAGGGAGCAGGGAGCCCTTGGTAATATAAGACACCATCACGGTCCCAAAAAAATGCCATTTGTACCTGTTTTTCGCTCGAAATAGGACGTTTTTCCACAAAAAATGCCTCGTTTTGCCCAAAATATCCCATTTTCCCCTAAAAATGTCTCGAATTCCGCCAAAAAATGTCATGGTTATTTCTCGTTAAACACACCACGTCAAGCAGCTCCCGGATGAGAATGCCCAGCTCCCGAAAGAAACGCCACGTCAAGGTCACCATAAATAGTTCCCAGATTCCTCACACAAGCGCTAGCGCTCGGCGCCGAACACGATAGTTCCCAGATCGCTCACAAATACATCCCAGCGCTCGGCGCCGATCAAGATAGTTCCCAGATCGCGCACCCATGCATCCTAGTGCTAGCCCACGGCGCCGAACGCAGGGGGCCTACAAAAACTGTAAAAAAAAAATTGTTTTGTAAAAAATTTATTGGTCGACGGGTTTTCTCGAGGATCTTCCTTTTCCCCGCCCTTGCATTCTGGCGCCACCTCACTTCACCCTCGTCGGCTCTCAAGACCTCGATGTTAGGAGCCGCCCAAATCTCTTCAGTCGCTTTCTAGCTCGTAAATATCTGCAAATGTGTACAAGACGAAAGACTTTATGTTCACCGTGCCATCGAGCCTGTGACTGGACTGTTCACGGTTTATCTAACACTTCTGAAAGCTTTGATTAAGATATACTTTTCTCCTAGTTTTGTATTCATACTCTATATGAAAAAAATTACAAGGGTCTGCGCCTGTTAAGTAAAAACATGATATTATTAGGAAACGAAATATATAGTCTATTCGCAGTATCCTCACACTTTTTAAAACCAAACAGTTGAGAAATCATCCCATGTATGACGTGCTTGCTTGTTTTCTGAATATGTCACCTATCACAAGTGTTGTTTACTTCTGTCAACATAAATATAAATTACAATTTGGTTAAATTAAAATTTTACTTACATTTTAAATATAAATTACAATACTTTATTTATAATTAATTAAAACACCTGGTAAGAAAAAGTTTTCACTGAAAATATTATTAAACTGACTGCGTACAAATGCGAAGCATATTGAGGTTGCGGCATGATGGTTTAAATTATCTCTAAAGATAGCTAACAGATAAATGAATCTAGAAAAAATATCTTTTTTAGACAATTAATTTTATTAAAATAATTTTATACATTGTAAATAAAAGAGGATTAAAACAGAGTCACTATATGATTGGTCGACTGCTTTCGAAAAGCAAGAGTACGAGCGACGACAGGTTGACTACACGACATGTGTTCGGAGATGTTCCTGGCTGGCGGTGCGTTGTACTGAAACACGAGTCTGCGGCAGTGATGTTAGTAACCCACTTCTGTAGGTGAGCGGGGGTCAGCGCCGTGCGGCCCGTTGTCAGCGCTGAAAAAATAAGCAAACTGATAACATTCAAATAATTATTTTTAATAAAATCACATCAATATGCATCACTCTCTGTCGGCATTGCGCTGTTCTGAAAGTCAGGTAGCGTTGCCAATGTAAGTAACTCACCTCTGTCAGCGAGCGAGCACTGAACGGGCGTTCAGCTCTGTTCTTGGCTGACTGTACGTCTGGTGTTCGACACTGCGTGCTGGCTGAAAAAATCACATCACATCTAAATAATTCTTTTTTTTTCACTTCTACAACTGCATGTTACACCGGGGAGGAGATGTTCGGTCGGACCCCCTCCCCCCACGACCAGAACACCGGTTGACGGCGCTGAAAAAAAATAGTCACATAATAATTATTTAACAAAAAAACATAACATCTGCATAGTGTACTGTCTGCACTGTTCTCAAACACCAGACTGCATCGTCAATGTTCTAAAAAAAAAAAAACGTACCCTGCAATGCTCTGTTCTAAAAAAAACACCACAGGACGTCGACAATGTTCCGATGTTCAATGTCTGGCTACACGTTCACAGCTGGAAGTAGATACTCAGCTGAACCTCGTTGGCAGCGCTGAAAAAAATAGTTACATCCAAATAAAAAAAAATCGAGACATATTATTCTGCACCGCACACCGTAGGTAAATTAAATAATCTTGTTGATGGGTCAAAAATAGAAAAAAAATACTTAGTTATTGTGCTGTTCTGAAACACTAGATTCTGTGCTGCGCACCGTCTCAGACAGCGTCGACAATGTTCTAAAATGTTAGTAACTCACCTCTGTCGACGAGCAGGAGGTCGGCGTCGTGGGACCTGGGTGCCGGCAGGAGGTCAACATCGGGGACCTGGGTGACGGCAGGATGTCGGAGTCGTACGGCTGACCCTCGTTGACACGTTGACAGCAGTCGCCGTGGGACGCCAGGCGTCGTAACCTAGTTGACGTCGCTGAAAAAAATTAGTAACTCCTCAAATAATTAACAACAACAGGATATGCGTCATGCTCTGTCGGCGATGCCCAGCGCTGTTCTGAAAAAAAAAAGAAATATATGCACTCAAACCTAGGTTACCTCTGTCGGGAATGCGAGAGTAGTGCGCGAAATCGTAACAGGAGGAGAACATGCGAGGCAGCGCTGCATCGAGACGTGAGGGCTGGGTTGACGGCAGGGCGGGCGCTGAAAAAAAAAATAGTAACTATGACACTGCTCAAATAATTTTTTTTTTAAATCACGATGATGATATTCTGCATAGCGCTTCGTCGAGACGTGCGGCTGGGTTGTCGGCTATATATATTTTATGCATATGCAGACATACACATGTTCAGGCTCACACCNAAACAGGATATGCGTCATGCTCTGTCGGCGATGCCCAGCGCTGTTCTGAAAAAAAAAGAAATATATGCCCTCAAACCTATGTTGCCTATGTCGTGAGTGCGAGAGTAGTGCGCGAAATCGTAACAGGAGGAGAACATGCGAGGCAGCTCTGCGTCGAGACGTGAGGGCTGGGTTGACGGCAGGGCGGGCGCTGAAAAAAAAAATAGTAACTATGACACTGCTCAAATAATTTTTTTTTTAAATCACGATGATGATATTCTGCATAGCGCTTCGTCGAGACGTGCGGCTGGGTTGTCGGCTATATATATTTTATGCATATGCAGACATACACATGTTCAGGCTCACACCCAACACACACATGCGTATACATATGTATACATACACATGTACACGTTCACATCCACCATACATGTGTATACATATGTATACACACACCCACACACGAGCATATCCAACATACACAGGTATACATATGTATACACGAGCGCACACACGAGCACACCCAACATACATGCATATACATATGTATACACTCACGAACACACAAGCACAGCCAACATATGCATGTATACATTTGCATACACTCACGAACACACTAGCACACCCAACATACATGCATATACATATGTATACACACACACACGCATGAGCACACACACACACCACTTACCCTCAGCATCGTTGCCCTCCCACTTACCATCGGCATTAGCATGTAGATGGGTCCCGGGCTTGGGACCGGACAGTACACTATTCCTATATATATATATATATATATGTAGACACACACATGCTCAGGCACACACACAAGCACACCCGACATACACAAGTATACATATGTATACACGAGCGCACACACGAGCACACCCAACATACATGCGTATACAAATGTATACACGCACGCATGCACATAGGCACAGATCTACACACGAGCACATACTCATGTAAAAAAAAAACACTTACCCGCATGATGTAAGCAAAAGGGCAGCTGATGAGGCTAAACACTATCACTGCTTCTCCAATCAGATAGTCAGTCAGTCAATCAGTCAGTCAGTCAGTCTGTCAATCAGTCAGTCAGTAACTCACTACCATACCCGCTATAAGTGTCAGTATTATTATAGTAATATTCATTGTTTCCATCGTCTTCGTCCTCGTTAGTATTGCTGTCAGCGTCATCGTCATCATCATTAATACTGTCAGTGTCATCGTTACCATGTTCTGGGGCATGTCCATTGTAGTAGTATCCACAGTCAATCACATGTAAGTCATGTTCAGCATTGTTGTCGTCAACCACATTAACGTCAGTGTCAGTCTCGTCTTCAACATCAGCATCATTAATGTTGTTGTCATCGCCGTCTTCGTCGTCGTCGCTGATAACAATTATGCTTGCATTAGGTGCGTCATGAACGTCCTCATCGAAAAAATCATTTAAGTTTGCAATATCACCTCCGTCACCTGCCTCATGTAGAACCAGCCAGGTGGTAGACGAGGCAGGTGACGTCGGTACATCTACTTCGCGCCGTGAGGTAAGTGGTGACCGCGATGTCTCCCCACCGCGACATCTGCGAGGGAAGTTAGATGATGCCGATGAAGTACTTGCCCCAAAATTAACTACTGATAGCAGGTGGTGTTTTACGATAGTTGTCCCGTCATACCTGTTTAGAGACATAGCTGCAGTCTCTGCCTCGTCAATTTCCCGAAGAATGTCATCATCACCCGACGCCCAAGACATTATGCGTGCAGCAGTAGTGGCAATTCAAATGAGGACCTAACCTCAGTAACATTCCTATATATATAGGAAAACAGGATGTGTGTAGCTTTCCCACTCGGCCCTGACAACTTTCACTAACGCCTGTACGCCCTGTGCCTGCGCCGAAATAAGATTACCTCACTCTCACACCTGTAAATATAAGTAAAAATTTCCTATTGAAAGTATGATTTAAATAAACAGGCCTTAANATTACCTCACTCTCACACCTGTAAATATAAGTAAAAATTTCCTATTGAAAGTATGATTTAAATAAACAGGCCTTAAAAACAGACAGACAAAACACATCAATTGAATAAAACAACATGGCATCAACTTAAAAAAACACCGAAGAAAAATGAATATCATAGACAGTGTGTAATAATTTCCTTATACTTTAAAAACTGAAAGCTTCTTCCTAAGTTAAGCATACTGCAATCTCACACACCTCGTGCTTTATACTTCACACAACACCATATGAAAAAATGCTGCGAGATAAGGAAAAGACGTATTACTAATTATAACATAAATTTTGCTTATACATATAAAGAAATTTGATGTTTCATATCTTGTCAATATATATGATTATGTGATCTTTAGTATATANTTTTGCTTATACATATAAAGAAATTTGATGTTTCATATCTTGTCAATATATATGATTATGTGATCTTTAGTATATACACACACATATATATCATATTGTAATCATAGGGAATATGTGTTAGTAGTTACACAATGTAAGAAACTAGTGCTATAATATGCTAAACTATCTTTAAATGATAGCGAGACTGTTTTTTTTTCATGTCTATGCATGCAATAAAAAGTAAAATATGTGAGTTAAAAGCTTAATACTTTGGTTTGTAGTTAAAACATGAATAAATATTATTTCTTTCCTAAAATAGTTAATTATCAATAACACTATGTGTATTATTTAATAAGCAATGTCTCATTTAAAAAAAATTATTTCCTTGTCAGAAAGAGTAATTTCACGTCTTGAAACTAATACTTTTTTTTGGGTTACCATACATTTGCATGTCATAATTCATACAACTGAAAATCTATCATTAAAAATTATTTGTAGTCGTTGTCCTGTCCAATGGAAATTTTCATTTTATAGTCTATCTCAAAATTGGTCATATGACTTGAATGATATCGACTTTGAACCATTTTTCATAAATTTAAGTAACAATAAAATCAGAATTCCAAGTAAACAGTCAAAAAACAAAGAAATGCTTTAATCTATTTGACATTGCATTGCTTCATAATACACGCCAGCGGAAGAGGGAATCTTGGGACGACAGGATTGCCGCCCTCGGCATGTGCGGTAGAGTGGCGCCTCGACAACCTTCGCGTGACGACCTGAACAGACAGAGGACTCGTGTCAAAATGTATTGAATATCAGGTGAGAGGAAGCCGGGAAGCAAACCCGACACCTGCCTGGTCTTGGGCGTACAAGGGCGACTGGCCTCCCCTCGACACGCGAGCTCATGTCTAGTGTGTGACGAGGGAGGGAGAGGCACGCGTAAAGTGAAAGTTCCACCAGTTTCCGGCGGGACAAGCGATATGCGATGCTTTCAGAGTTGTTGGACAACTTATGTTTTGAAAGCAATACAGGTTTTTTCCGGGGGGCAGTGTCGCTTGAAGGAATTTTCCAGTCGTCGAAGCACATAAGAATGTAACTATAGAGCTATCGAACAGTGGGAAAAAATCATGCCGCTAGAGAATGTAGTTTCCTCATGGTCATACTCGAAATTTAAAAGTTAATTTCCGAAGCCCTTGGATGATGTTGAGTAACAAACATGTTTGTTCGAATGACAAAAGGCAACGAATCTCTATAAATATCCCCACAGATTTTTAGATCTCGTCTTGTGATTTTTAGAGTCTGCATGTTACGTGTCCAGAGCGGTCTACTCAGTTAACTTTTGGTAAGTTGTCTGCAATGCTGCCGAGTGGTAAGAGTACGTCAATTTGCATTGGCCAACTCGATTTTCCGATACAGACAAACAGCACGTGTCAGCTAACATGTTTGCAACTAAGTGAAGCCTCGCATTGTACATTCTCCATATGTACACTATATGTTTCAATTATAAATGAACGTGCAAGCACTTCTTAGTAAGCGCTGGAATTTCGCAAAATATATACATATACAGTAGTCTGACTCATGTAAAAAAAGGTAGTTATATTCAAGTCTAAAGAAAAAATGTATCAGAGATCTCGGGATTGTATACACATCATGTAAAGTTAACATAGTTGTAGAAACTGCCCTTCCGGAAGGCTATATAAACCCTTCTATGACCTGGGACTAATCAGTTGCAATCTGACAGTCATCAAGTGCACATCAGGCGTTTTTTGCAGTCCACCTCAGCCAGATTCAAGAGTTTTTTTGG